>CAUYRH010144841.1:0-66131 GCA_963574655.1 Perodicticus potto
ACTTAAAGATGCAATAGAAAGTATCAACAACAGATTAGACCATGCAGAAGAAAGAGTTAAGAGGTAAAGGACAAAGCTCTTGAGATAACTCAGATAGTTGAAGAGGCAGAAAAGAAGAGAGAGAAAGCAGAACATTCACTGGTGGAATTATGGGACTCTATGAAGCATAGAGTCAAACATACGAGTTATAGGTATCCCAGAAGGGGAAGGAGAAAGCCCCAGGAGAATGGAAGCCATACTAGAGAATATTATAAATGAAAATTTCCCAACTATCACCAAAGATTCTGACACTTTCCTTTCAGAGGGATATTGGACCCCAGGTCGCCTCAACTCTAACTGAGCTTCCCAAGACACATAGTGATGAACCTGTCGAAAATCAAGCTACCCTCTTCTTAATTCCCTTTGTTTCCAATATCTTTTCATGACAATCAAGGCTATCTTTATTTGTGGGTTTTGATTATTTCATAGTTCTTGGGCAGCCTTAACGCTTTCACATCAAGGTTTTTCTTATAAAGCCTTTTATGTTTTAGGGTGGAGGATCCTCCAATTGCTCAATCTCCTAGGCAAGCAACCCTCATTAACTCCTTGACTATGTTTCTTCTGGGAAATCAATCAATGGATAGGGAATTGAATATTCAAAGCCATCCCAGAATCAGGACAAAGTACAGGGTTATGGCCACCATTGGCACATTCTTAGTTGTTCTGAGGACAAGTTACTACATTCTTTGGGAAAAGGTTTCAGTTAATAAGTACTAAAATGCCCATAAATAAAGACACAAATAGCATATTTTAAATTTATCTGATTTAAGAAAAGTTTACCTGCATCCAAAAGCATATAAAAACTGGAAGAGGAGAGGTAAAGGTCCTGGGGCTGGTTGATCAACATCAGCATATCTCTTTCTTCTATCCCTTTGATCACTGTTCATGATGTCATTTTTGTAACATTTCATCTTTGAGGTTATCTTTAATGTTTGATTTAATTAGACCAAACTTCAATTGTGAGAAATTGTTGGGGTAAGGGGAGGGAAGTAGATACTCAGAGATGACCCTGGGGATCACTTTTAAGATCTTTGGAAGTTACTATTAGGAAAAAAATCTTCAAGAACATGAACCCTATTTTGAAATACCAACAGGTCTATTCAGAAGTGTCCTTGTAAAGGAGGGAAATGCAGAACCACCAATAGGCCAACACCACAGCAATCACTGCTGCAGGTAAGATCCAGGGATAGACACTAAAATTAGAGGGCAAAAGTTTGAAGAGAAACAATGTTTGCTACTTATAAAGAGGAAAAATAGTAACCTTAAGATGGAGAAAGCAGGCCTTGCCTGATCCAAGAAGCCAATGTTAACATCACCAGTGATATGGCACACCAGCATCATATGCCCCCAGTATTACATACTGGGAGGAACCCAGCATCACATACTGGGAGGAACCCAGCATCACTGCTGTGGCATTCTCGGAAAAAACGCACAGTCATGAGAAAACATCAATCTGAAACTGAAAGACATTTAGAAGATAACAGACCAGTGCTCTTTACAAGTTTCTAGGCCATGAAAGACAAGGAAAGACTAAAGGACTCCCAGGATTGAAGAAGGAAGATTAGGGACACACTGTGTACTGGAAAGTAGGATCCTAGAGTGGATCCTGGACCAGAAAGAAGACATCAGTGGGGAAACAGGTGACATCCAAAGTGGTAATTGGGAAGATCACTCTAACATTAATTTCCTGGTTTTAATAGCCTTAACTGTGGTTATGTACTCAGGTTAACATTAGGGGAGTTTGGTAGGGGGTAGATGGAAACTCTATTTTTGCAACTTTCCATAAGTTTAAAATAATTTCAAAATAAAATGTTTTTAAAAGTATTAAAAGGTGTCCTAATTTTTATTAGAAAGTCTCCAAATATAGATCATTGCATGGGCAAGATTCATTGGCCTGGCAGATATAAATCTGTAATATTGCTTTAGAAAAAAAGAATTATAATACAGAGTATTCCAAGCAGATTCTTCCCACCATAAGGAAGCAATTGAAATACTGAAAATGTAAACCTTGCCCTGATAACAAAATATACTGTTGATTTGGTGAAAGTAAACATACACTGGCATATTGCAAAATGTAATTATAACTGTGTGAAAAAGAACTTTACATTTGTCCAACTAAGATCTTATAGAATACCCACTCCTGACTTTTGAAAGTGTAGTAGGAAAGCTAGTGGTATTTTCTTTGGTTAAAGCTGTCTTAACCTCAGAAAGAAAAATAGACAAAGCCTCACAAAGAGGCTTTAAGATTCGCTCCAGTATTGACATTGGGCAGGATGGGGGGACTGAAAAATTTGTGCAAAGTTTTATTATTTGAGAAACTCCTTTGCTTTTCACACAGTTGATCAAGGGTTTTTCGGAGTGCACCGCCCCCTCCCACCCTAGTAATGTCTCCAGGAGACCTGAGCATAACCTATTACTTGGATTCATATTCTACTAGAGCTCTCACAGGTTAAACATTTGAAATTCATTAGGTGTCAAATGCTAGGAAGACAGATCACCTGGAAGATCCCAGCTTCATTGTTGATGCACGTCAGAGTTCTTTCATCATGATGGTGATTAATAATCTATGTAAAAGTGACATTTTAATTAACACCTTCAATTTCCACCATACTGCATGGGTTTTATAGCATTTTCTTATTGATATTTTATTTTGGCAGCAACAGTGAACATGGACTGAGTGCCGACCAGGGGTCGGACTCTTAGATCCTGCTCTTTAGTCACTGCCAGCCTGGCTGAGGAGTTGGGATAAGTGCCCAGGAAGAAATCCCATTAATTGAAAAAAACCTAGAAATTGGGCATCAGCGTGGGAATGAGGTGCTGAATTTTAGGGAGATGAAAAGACCTTCAGGCTAAGTTGGAAGGCTGCTCTAGGCCAGCTGTGGGGACATGAGTGGGTGGTCATGGGCACCCAGCGAGGGAAATGTGTGACAGTGAGAAACTGTGCAACTTTTTAAAGCAAGAATGTGCAAAACTGCACTTATGAAGTTTTATTTGAAACAAAATGTAAAACAAGTCAGGATTGGGAAAAAACTGAAGACAAGACCAACTGATCTGTTGGTAATATTTTCTTTTTTTCTTTTTTTTTTTGAGACAATTTCACTTTGTCACCCTGGGTAGAGTACCGTGGTGTCATAGCTCACAGCAACCTCAAACTTTTGGGCTCAAGTGATCCTCTTGCCTCAACCTCCTGAGTAGCTAAGACTACCGGCACCTGCCACAATGCCTGGCTGTATTTATTTATTTATTTATTTATTTATTTATTTTTGGCACCAGAGTCTCATTATGTCCCCTTGGTAGAGTGCTGTGGCATCACAGCTCACAGCATCCTCAAACTCCAGGGCTTAAGTGATTCTCTTGTCCCAGTAGCTAGGACTATAGGCACCCACCACAATGCCCAGCTATTTTTGTTGTTGTTGTTGCTGCAGTTTTTTTAGCAGGCCTGGGCAGGATTTGAACCCACCAGCCTCGGTGTACATGGCTGGCGCTGTAACCACTGTGCTATGGGCGCCGAGCTGCTGGCTGTTTTTAGAGATGGAGTCTTGCTCTTGCTCAGGCTGCTCTGGAATTCCTGAGCCCAAACAATTCACCTGCCTCGGCCTCCCAGAGTGCTAGGATTTATAGCATGAGCCACCATCACACCTGGCCCTTTCTTTCTTTTTCATTTTTTAAAATTTCAAAATATTAATTAAGGAGATACAAGTATTTTTATTACATGGATATCTTGTATAATGCTTAATTCAGGGCTTTCAATGTACCCATCACCAGAATAGTGTTTATTGCACACATTAGGTAAGTTTTTATCCTGTGCCCACCCTCCTGCCCTGCCCCCTTTTTGGTTTCTCATGTCCTTTATATCACTTTGTGCCCATTTGTACCCATCTATTAGTGAGAACATCTATAGATCACATTTTCTTTATCCACTCATAAATTGAAGGACCCTTGGGTTGATTCCACTCTGCAATTTTGAATTGTTCTGCAATAGACATTGGAGTACAAGTGCCCTTTTCATAAAATGGCTTCATTTCCTTTGGGTAGATACCCTGCGGTGGGATTGCTGGATCAAGTGATAGGTATTTATTTATTTATTTGAGGAATTTCTGTACTGCTTTCCATAGAGGTTGTATTAATTTTCAGTCCCACCGACAGTGTATAAGCATTCTTTTCTCTCCTCATCCATGCCAACTTCTACTGTTTTTGACTTTTTAATAATGGCCAATCTGATAGGGGTAAAGTCATTGTAGTTTTTTTTTTTTTTTTGAGACAGGGTCTCACTGTTGCCCTTGGTAGAGTGCAGTGGCATCACAGCTCACAGCAACCTCAAACTCTTGGGCTTAAGTGATTCTCTTGCCTCAGCCTCCCAAGTAGCTGGGACTATAGGCGCCCGCCACAACACCCGGCTATTTTTTTGTTGCAGTTGTCATTGTTGTTTACAGGCCCAGGATGGGTTCAAACCTGCCTGCTTCAGTGTATGTGGTCAGCACCCTAACCACTGAGTTAATTTTCATTTCCCTGATGATTAGTGATGGTAAGTATTTTTTCTTTTCTTTTCTTTCTTTCTTTCTTTTTTTTTTTGAGACAGAGTCTCAAGCTGTTGCCCTGTGTCGAGTGCAGTGGGATCACAGCTCACAGCAACCTCAAACTCCTGGGCTTAAGCAATTCTCTTGCCTCAGCCTCCCAAGCAGCTAGGACTACAGGCACCCACCGCAACGCCCGGCTATTTTTGTTGTTGCAGTTGACGTTGTTTTTAGCTGGCCTGGACTGGATTCAAACCCGCCAGCCTCAGTGTATGTGACTGGCGCCATACCCACTGAGCTATGGGTGCCGCCCAATGGTGAGCATTTTTTCATATATTTGTTGGCCATTTGTCTGTCTTCTTTCAAAAAACTTTTGCTCATGTCTTTTGTCCACTTAATGGAGTTGTTGTTTTTGTCTTGGTAATTTTCTTTGGATTCTTTATAGATTCTGGATATCAGTCCTTTCCCAGATCTATAGTTTGCAAATATTTTCTCCCATTCTGTAGGTTTTCTGTTCACTTTGTTGATTATTTCCTTTGCTGTGCAGAAATTTAATTAAGTCCCACCTATTTATTTGTGTTGTTGCTATATTTGCCTTTGGAGGTCTTAGTCATAAATTCTTTGCCTAGGTCAATGTCTAAAAGACTTTTTCTCACATTTTCTTCTGGAGTTTTTATGGTTTCATGCCTTACATTTAAGTCTTTAATCCATCTTGAATTAAGTATTTGATATGGTGAGAGATAGGGATCCTGTTTTATTCTTCTGCATGTGGCTACAATTTTCCCAGCACCATTTATTGAATAGAGTTTTCTTTCCCTAGTATATGTTGTTGTCTGCTTTGTTGAATATCATTTGGTTGTAGGTATATGGTCTTATTTCTGGGTTCTCTATTCTGTTCCATTGGTTTTGTGGGATCACAATGAAACCTGCTTTTTTCCCTTTGGTTGGTTTGCTGTAAGATCAACTCACAATTATGGTAGATTAATAAGATAAAGGTTTATTTCCAAATACCATGTACATGGGGGAAATCACAAGAATGATTACCCAAAATCTCAGTGGTGGTTAGAAACTTTAAAAGATGCTTTTTAGAAGGCAGGGGTAGAGGGGAGTGGGGAAAGTATATGTGCAGCGAGTGGTTGCTAGGGGGGATGAGTATAGATGGGTGGAAACAGATTGAATTGTAGAATCTGAGAGACAGGTCTCGTGCTTCAAATGACCTTCAGGCCAGGTCTGTTGGTATGCAATAAGGAAGTCAGCAGCCTTTTCTGATTTCAAATCAGGTTACTCAGGTTTTATAGAGAGGCCAGTGCTTTCTGATCATGAATGGCCTTTTAATTCAAAATATTCTTTATACCGAGGAATCATATTTTGGGGTGAAATTTTCTTAGCGCCTTCAGTTTATATCTCTACCTTTACATCAGCAGCAAGCTGTTTTGGTTACTATAGCCTCCTAGTATAATTTGAAGTCAGGTCATGTGATGACTCCAGATTTGTTCTTTTTTTTTTAGCAGTTTTTGGCCAGGACTGGGTTTGAACCTGCCACCTCCAGCATATGGAGCCGGTGCCCTACTCCTTTGAGACACAGGAGCCACCCCAGATTTGTTCTTTTTACTTAAGATTGCTTTGGCTATTTGGGCTCTTTTTTGGTTGCAAATAAAGCTTACAATTGTTTTTTCTCTATCTGTGAATTACGCTGGTATTTTGACAGGGATTGTGTTGAATTTGTAAATCATTTTGGGCAATATGGACATTTTAACAAGTAGATTCTACCAATCCATGAGTGAGGGATGTTTCCATTTGTCTGTGTCATCTGTGATCTCTTTCCTCAGCGTTTTGTGGTTCTCCTTGTACAGGTCTTTAACCTCCTTTGTTGGTTCCCCTTGTACAGGTCTTTAACCTCCTTTGTTGGTTCTCCTTGTAAAGGTCCTTAACCTCCTTTGTTGGTTCCCCTTGTACAGGTCTTTAACCTCCTTTGTTGGTTCCCCTTGTACAGGTTTTTAACCTCCTTTGTTGGTTCCCCTTGTAAAGGTCTTTAACCTCCTTTGTTAACTATATTACTGGGTATTTTATTTTCTTTGTAGCTATCGTGAATTGTATTGATTTCTTGATCTGATGTTGGTAATAGAATTAACTGATTCAATCAGGGCCCATGCTAAAGGTTTTGTGTGCATAATCACATTATATCTACCCATTATTCCTAGGGACTAGGTTACTAGTATTCCATTTTACAGATCAAGACAGGGAGAGTTAGAGATTTTGAGTAATCACACAACTGTCACAAAAGTAAGTGTAACCTCTACTTGGGTTAGTTGTCACAGAGTTGAGACTTTTTAAATAGCATTCCGTATCCAAATAAATAATCTTGATGGTAGTCATAGGAACAATAGGGAGGGAGATGACCTTGTATTAAACTCTCAGGACAGACAGGTGCTATACTAAGTGCTTTGCACATATTTGGTTCTGGGAGTGAGGCTGTCAGATGGGTCTTTTTACTTTTTTTTCTTTTATTGTTGGGGATTCATTGAGGGTGCAAAGAAGCAGGTTACATTGATTGCATTTGTTAGGTAAAGTCCCTCTTTTATTTGTGTCCCACCCCAAAAGATGTGTTACACATGGTGACCCCCCACCTCCTCCCTCCCTTCCTTTTTCTGCTTTCCCCTTCCCCCACCCCACCCCCATTGTGTGCTAGGGTCATTAATTGTCCTCATATCAGAATTGAGTATTTTCAAGAATGCAGACTCTGGAGGTGAGAGACTGGCCTTATGTAGGAGCAGGGAAGGAAGGAAGCTTAAAATATTTCTTTTGAGAAATATTTTGTCAACTTGTGAGCCTGAAAAGAGGTCTATGTTGTTATGGGATCAGGGAAGACCAAAGCCAGGCTGGTGGAGAGGAAGGATGGGCACTTTTTTGCTTGAAATAAGCTGAGGACCATTTCCTGGTCTTGGGAGAATAAAAGAATGATAGTCAATACAAGAAAAAAAAAGGTAAATCTTCTTAAATTTTATATAAATAATGTTAAATGTAATTTCTCAAGGGTATAATTGATTATTGCATGGTCTTGAGTAAGTATGAAATTACTAAGAATAAATGATCCAATTTTTAAAAGATGGGTAGGTGTTTAGTTAGCAATGTACTTTTCTGAGGTCTGACATAAAGGGGAGGGATTTTGGTTCACATAAAAAATAATCTGAAATAGTTTGAGAATTTTATGTGTCAAATTACTGCCTTTATTTTTCTGCTTGGTTGTATTTTTGAAAAGATAAACCTTTATTCTTTTTAGAGTTATTGCTGTTCGAGTTATTATGTATGTAGAAATACACATGCAAAGCAAAAGATACAAAAAGGACGGTTAAAGTCCTCTAGTCTTAATCCCTAGGGATTACTTTTACTTTGGTGTTTGTTCACACTGCAACTTATTTTTTTTTTTATTCACTTCAGACAGAACACATATTTTTAATGCTTATTATGAGCTTGAATTATGTACAAATGGTATGGCATACTGTGTCACTTTACTAAGAGGAAACAACCCTTTGTACTTTTTGGAAATAGATGTCACTGAAATTTTCAGCAGAGAGCTCTAAGATGTCAATACTTAATGTAAAAGTATGTATTGGGTGCATGACACAACCAGGAAGAGCTTCTTTCCATTTTTAAACAGACATTGAAATACTCGTGTAAATTTTATTACACCCTATAAAATCTGAAGAAACATTTAAACTGATGTGGTGTTGAACTGTTTAAAGAAAGAAATTAGTGGGCAATGCCTGTGGCTCAGTGAGTAGGGCGCCGGCCCCATATACTGAGGGTGGAGGGTTCAAACCTGGCCCCTGCCAAACTGCAACAAGAAAATAGCCGGGTGTTGTGGCGGGCGCCTGTAGTCCCAGCTACTCGGGAGGCTGAGGCAAGAGAATCGCTTAAGCCTGGGAGGTGGAGGTTGCTGTGAGCTGTGATGCCATGGTACTCTACTGAGGGCAATAAAGAAAAAAAAAAAAAGAAATAAATTAGCTTTTAAGACAGCTTTATCAGAATCCTGAAGGTTATATTGTGGTATGAATATACATACTATAAATGTTGGGGAAACAAAAAGAAAAAAAAGTCTTAAGAGTGGATAATTTCTTATCAGATGTAATCTGCCGATCAACTATACTGGGATCAGTATCAGCACATTCTTTACAATTGTCTTCTCTTACTCGTCAACCAAGTAGCTGAACTCCAATCCGAGCATGCATGATCCTCCAACTTCACACTCATTGAACGTAAGGATTCAGACAAGTACAGATTGCCTTGTTTATTTTGCACCCTCTGGATTTGAACCCTCTGAGTTACTCCTGCAAAATAGATTTTTATCCTGTTTCCTCATTTGATTAATTAACGCAGCTGTGATCATTGTTTCAGCATCCCCTGCACAAGCAGCCTCTCCAGCCTGATCAGCCAAGTCTCCATTAGAGCCTTTCATTTCAACCAGTGGGTCTGGGGAGGGCGCTTGACAGTGTTCATAATTGCTTTGTCTAATTGCACAGGAGCAGGGTGGTAAACTTTAAAAGGGTGTTTGCATCAAGAGTGGTATTTCAATTTGCCTTGTTAAATTATTTTCTCTTGTTGCTGATATCAGGCCTAATATATGAAATGTCATTGTGTGCACAGAGGAGTGGGACAGGGTTAACATGGGAGCAAGAGCTGCAGCCCATCTCTCAGCCCCAAGATCCAAATTCCACCTCAGGGCATTGTTGCCCTCAAGTACCATGGCATCCTTTCCATTGTTTTACCATGTTGTAGTCCATGGTGACCTCAGATACTCTTCTCTGACCCAGGGTGGGAGTCTGTAAACAAAGGGACTCTGACACTCCACCTAGAGTGAGGAACTCCAATCCGCAGCCCCTCAGCCCCAAGGGGTAGAATTATATTGTAGTCCAATTTTCTTTATAACCTAAATTCATTCTTCTGGGAAGGGCTCTATAGGACTCTTCAGCTTGGCAATGAGGTCCCTGGTCAATAGGAGCTTCAGAACCTCTGGAAGGTGGCTCCATTCTCCCCTCAGGTGGGCAGTAACTGGCATCTCTCAGTGCTCCCATCCCCTCAGCAGTACCCCAGTCCCAGCCAGACAGATAGTAGGGAATCAATCAAGACTCATAATATTGTTAAAACAACCTCTTTATTATTTATGGAAGTTTATACAGCCTGAGGCATTTGTGATTGAGGGCATAATGAGTGTATGAAGAGATAAACATACATCCCGAGTCCCACCTCATTCCCAAACCTTGCCACTGTGCGTATGCATTACAGAGTGAGCTGAAGGTTTCATAAGAGCAGCTGAAGAGCTGTGAAGGGTGGTTCATTTCAATGATGTTAATTAGCATGTTACAGGGGAGGTAAGAGGGGGTGACACATACTTTCCTTTTGTTGCTTCAAACAAATGTTGGGTACAATCTAGATAGTTGCTATGGGAGCCACTGGCCATATGTGGTTATTTAAATTAAAATTAATAAAAATTAATATTAGGAATCAGTTCCCCAATCACATTAGCTACATTTCCATGCTTGATAGCCACATGTGGCTAGTGGCTGCCCTAATGGATAGCACAGATGCAGTGAATTTCCATCACCACACACACATCCATGGACAGTGTGCTGCTAGTTCCTTACCTTGCTCATCCACTGATGTTAGAGCCCAGACTGCTCCAGTCCCTCTGACGTCATCCTTTTCTCCTCCAACCCCTTTGCCTCCTAGCCTCACTCATCTTTGAACATTTTATTCCTCACCTCACGTCCCTCACTGAAGTCCTTACTATGAAAATGCATGTGATGGCATTCCCACCGTGAGTGCAACTCGACCACTTTGGTGTGGTTCAGCGCATCATTACCTCTTGCCGTGCCCTTTGAACTGGGAAGGGCAGCTATCTCTTCTACTTTTTTAACCAGTGGGAAAACAGGCTCAAAGAGCACATAGTAACTGCTTCAAGGTTGCACATAGACACAAGCCCTCTTCTGATTCCTGATGTTTAGTGCTTTGTTTGTGCTTTGTAAATATTAATAACAGTCACATGGTCTTAATTTTAATAATAGTTAAGTTCAGCATCTACTATGTCTTTCTTTTTTTTCCCTTGTCAAGAAGAATCTCAGTTTGTCACCCTCCGTAGAGTGCTATGGCATCATAGCCACTCCAACCTCGAACTCTTGGCACAGTGATCCATTTGCCTCAGCCTCTCGAGTAGCTGGGACTATAGGCACCCACCACAATGCCCGGCTAGATTTTTAGAGACAGGGTCTCCTTCTTGCTCCCTCTTGCTCAGGCTGGTCTTGGACTCCTGAGCACAAGCCAGCCGCCTGCCTCAGCCTCCTAGAATGCTAGGATTACAGAGATGAGCCACTGTGCCCAGCTCTGCTATGCCTTTCTAGTAGGGTAGTACTGTTGGGAAGTGCACTGGGACAGGAGCCAGAAGCACCAGCTGTGAGTCTCCCTCCTCTGCCACAAGCCCCCTGGTTGGGTGACCTGATGCAGATAGTGTCCCTCTCAGGGCCTCGGTTTCCTCTGGAAAAGTCATGGAGGGAGTTACTACAAAATGATGCTAAAATGTCTTCTGGCTCTTAATGTTCAGCATATTTGGGGGGTTACTTTTTACTCATAGGATTTATTTCCCAAAGGATTTAAGCATCTTTTTTCTTTTTTTTGAGACAGTCTCACTATGTCACCTTCAGTAGAGTGCCGTGGTGTCAAAGCTCACAGCAACCTCAAATTCTTGGGTTCAAGCGATTCTCTTGCCTCAGCCTCCCAAGTAGCTGGGATTACAGGCACCCACCACAATGTCTGGCTACTTTTTTGTTGCAGTTGTCGTCGTTTAGCAGACCTGGGCCGGGTTCGAACCCGCCAGCCTCAGTGTATGTGGCCAGCGCCCTAACCACTGAGCTATGGGAGCCAAGCCTAAGTATCATTTTAAAAAGGCTCCCACCTGTTTTGAGCAGCAGTAACTCTAGCAGACTTCCTGCTGACAATTTTAGTACAAAATGAGGTCTAATAATACATTTGGAATTTCTACCTAAGCCCTAGCTACCCCAAGGGTGGTCCCACACCAGCAGCATCTGCCTCCTCTGGAAACTTGCTAGAAATGCAGAATACCGGGGCTGCTGAATCTACAGTTTATGAAAATCCCAAAACTTGAGGAACTATGATCCAGGCCCTGAGGAGACAAGAATGAATGCAACTCACCTGCATGTGAATTGGCCATCAGATACGCAGCCTCTAGACCCTCCTGCTACACAATGACACAGCCTTTCCCTTGGGGCTTCTCCGGCTGGAGTTTGAGCTCCCTCCCTAGGCTGACTTCCTCCTGCTTTTGTCTCAGAAACAGAATTTGTGGAAAACACTTGTTTAGAGATTCATCGTGTGCTTCACAGCCTCTTCTCTCCACCTCATTAGTACTCCAACTGAAGCTCTCTGGCTGTGAGCAGGCTTTTCATGCCTAGCCTGTGGTCCTATGAGATCTGTAGAATTAGGAATTAGAATATTGGCTCTATAGGATATAGTGGGCATTAGGTGGACTTTGGGAAATGTAGTTCTAAGTCCTTGAAAGGCTGGAGGGAATGTTGGTTGTACATTCCTAGTGAGCAAAGGAGGCCTAGAGAAACATGGTATCTCTCACCACAAGGAAAGGAAGAGTAGGATTTCATCAGATTAGAATTTGGGGAATGGCTATTTCAACCTAGAGAAGAGGACGAGGTGGAATTCAGATACAAATGTCTAAAGCACTGTCCTCAAAGGCACAGAAGCATCACCATGTCATCCGGGTTGACTGTGGATATGGGTAACTGGGATGCTGGCAGGCCTGGTGCACACCACCTGTGTGCTCCTGCAATCCACTGATGTCCTGTGAGGGAAACAGTACGTGTGCAGGAGGAGGCTCCTGACTAGGCACAAAGCCAGTGGCTGGGTGTGAAATTCAAGCTAGACCTGGACTTCCCTAATCTGTGGTGCCTCATGAACAGAAGGAACCAGAGCCCACCCAGAATGGCCCCACCCTGCCCTGTGTCACTCAAAGGCACACTTCTGTGCGGTGAGACTGATGGGGAAAGATTCCCGTGGACGTGATGGAGAACCAAATAACAGATTTTCAGCTCTACTCAACCCTGACCACAGAGGAGAAGCTCACCTTTGTGAATTTTCTCACCGGTGATGTCTTAGATCAGAACTCTGTGTTTGAGCTCATGTACCTGGATGAGTTCCCAAATTTGAAGGCTTTCACGTGCCATGTTGTGGCTTTGGAGAAAAAAGCTGCCTCCTAGCAGTTTAGCTGCTTCTTCAAGATGCCTGTCCACAAGGTGGCCCCAGGGGGCACTCACGGCCTGTGCTGAACAGGAGGGAGACTTGCACTGCTTATTTGCTTCCATCCTGTCCCTAGGGAGCCTGCTCTGTATCTTTTCTTCTCTTTTCAATAAATAATACTTGGCAGGAAAAGAAAAAAAGACTAAGGCAGAGAGAAATGAACAATAAGACTGGTGGCTTAAAAACAGAAATGTATTTCCTCACAGTTCTGACAGCTAAAGTTTGAGATCAAGGTGTCTTTCTTTGGCTTCAGACAGCAGTCTCGTCCGTGTCTCCATGTGGTCTTTCCTCTGTGTGTCTTTGCCCTAATTTTCTCTTTTTATAGAGACACTAGTCACATTGATTAGGACACACCTTAATGCCTTCCTTTGAACTTAGTTACCTTTTCAAAGATACTCTCTTTGTATATAGTCACATTCTAAGATACTGGGATTAGAACTTCAACATGTGAATTTAGGAGACAACTCAGTCCTTAACACTCCATCTCTTCAGACTCTTTTAAGGAATGAGAGTGGTTCTTTCTGTAAGCAGTTGTCATATACTGTGTCCCTGTGTTCTGCATGTCCAAGGCCTATATTACTACTTTTGAGTAGCCACCTGCCCATTGGGTATCCCGGGCCCACAAACTGACTGAGGCACACTAGAGGTGCCTCTCTGACTCAAACAGATTCTCCCTCCTGAGAGGTAGGTGTGGGAGCTGCACCCAGACAAGTTGGGAGCTCCTTTGTGATAAGAAAAGGCCTTGGGAATGGATCCTGAGGGAATAAGAGCCCTAGTTTGGATTTGCATGATGTCAGGTGTATGTCCCAGGCTTGAACACAAAGAGTCAGAATGACTGGCCAGTTGCTGCTTAGTCTCTACATTCCTTGTCACAGAGCTACCTGGTCCGGTTGCTTCCTTGACACCTAAAAACAGTACAGAAAGACATCAATGGTGGACATTTCTAAGGAATATGTGGGAAGAGGTCATTGGGATGGGCCATTAGGTATGGGTGACCTCTGAGAGATCAATGTCAGGTCCAAGGATGAAGGTAGAAGGTTTGGGCTCCCACTGATGCAGTCTCTGAGACAAAGGTTCATGTGCAAGTAGTTAATTAGGGAGAGGGTCCCGGAAAGGACCAATAAAGAAATGGGGGCAGTAAGACAGGGAAGGGGAAGAAACCAATACAAGGAGTGGTAATGAGCAGATTGCCACTCAGGGCACCTGGGGCTCAGGCCCACTGGTGACCTCTGGGAGATGGAGAAGGACATGCCTCAGGTTTGTGCCACCTGGGGCCAAGAAGCTGGACTATATATCCAGCAGCCTTCACCTGAAATTGGTTGAAGACAATGAACTTCCCAGGACTTGCCACCTGTCTCAGAGATCCAGCACTGTCCTCTTTCACCTTCAGGCAGAAAATTGCAGTAGGAAGCCAGCATATAGGAAGAGTGAGTGCCAGGGGTGGTGGGCTTGGTTCTATAGAGAAGAACCTGGAGAACTGCCTGGTTCTCCTCCTGTCTAGAGTCACAGCGGCAGGAATTTGTGGCACAGCTTTTCATGTTTGAAGGAGCTATGTTCATTGGTTGAGAAGGACTGGTGATTTCTAAAAGGTGCCTTTGTGGTCAGATTACCAGGTTTCTGAACCTCTATCATAGACACAAAAATCTAATTCCTTTGGCTGTACTGTATAAATCTAACTCCCCACTCATTTTATGCCGTTCCATTCAATTCATCTTCCCTGACAGAGGTTGATGAGGCAATTCTTTTATTTTGCAGCTAGCAGAGTTAAAGAAACATGTAGAGATCTGGAAGTAAATATTTCGTAAAAGTTAAAAGAATCATTAAAATGATCCTCTTAGATCAAAGAGCCCAGCACTATATCCAAAGGAGCACACTAACTTTCCCTTTCCTCCTTATTAGGTAAAAGGCAAATAATCACTTAATCAAAGAGATAAGATAGGGCAGCACCTGTGGCTCATCGAGTAGGGCACCGGCCACATATACTGAAGGTGGTGGGTTCAAGCCTGGCCTCGGTGGAAATGCAAAACAGAAAAATAGCCAAGTGTTGTGGCGGGTGCCTGTGGTCCCAGCTACTCGGGAGGCTGAGGCAAGAGAATCTCCTGAGCCCAGGAGTTGGAGGTTGCTGGGAGCTGTGCGAGGGCCATAAAGCGAGGCTCTGTCTCTAAAAAAAAAAAGATAAGATTATTCTGGCAATTGAAGATCTATTTTTGTACCTTTTATCATCTTTGGGACAGAGAGGAGTAGCTTATGCATCAAAACCAAGGACATGAAAATCCATAGGCCCAGGAGTGAGAACAGGATTAGAATGTGGCCTTTAAATGGACCCCTCAATTCTTGGAGGACACTTGATGGCCTGTCATGGCCACATGACAGCCAGTAGAGGCGCTGGTGTGCACACTTCTTAGGCTGGCACAGCTGACACCAGCCTATTGGGCCCTGCTCTGTGGAGAAGCCTGCCACCCAGCTGCCTTCTGCAGAATGAAGGGCATCTGCGTCCTGCCCCACCCCCTTTCTCCTGAAATAGGACAGGACACTCTGGTAGATCACATCTTCACTCCTAAGTTTTTCTTTGTAAAAACACTGCCTTATTCTTAGGAGCTTAATCTCTGTGACGTTCCGTCTCCTCCTATGTAGGACGGATCGGGTACGATTATCTGGCACGATTATCAAAAGCACCTAGCAGGTGCCTGGCCATAGCAGGTAGGGGTGGTTGTCATTGTCTTCAGGTATGAGGGGTTGGGGTCAGAGACCTGTGGCTTTCTTTGTACCATTTTATGAAGAAAAAGTAAATCATGGCAGGGGCAAACAAAGGACAAGGAAAGGATGGAATTTATCATCCAAGGCTTTCACCTGATGCCTGTAAATTTTAGGTAAAAGACAAGTATTAGAAGCAAACACGTGATTCTGGCAGAAGAGGGCCTTTGGGGGTGTTGTAAATGCCCTATGTCACCAATTGTGGTGCTGGCAGTTACCCCCTGGGGATCCGCAGCACCAGCCCAGCGTGGGGGGTGGGGTGGGGGTGAGGGGGAATGTGGTGGGGGGAAGAAGGGCTGGGCTGGATGCCTGGAGCATGTTTATCACATTCCAGGCGCCGAGTACAAGGGCAAAGCTTTAATTATTTGGGGATTGCAACCCTAGTGTAAAGGACACCTCGCGGAGACATCTCTTAAATCTTGCAGGTGTCCTGGCTGCAGTGCGCGACCGGGGCGTCGTTTCTTATCCAATCGCTCCACCCTGAGGATAACTTAGGCACTACAGACCCCCCAGTCCGACACCCGCCCGCCCCAGAATGTAAAGGGATCAATGTTTGGAGCCGCGAATGCCTGTGATAGGAGACGGTTCCATTGAACAGACAAGGAACAAGCAGGAATTGCAAACCCCATTTCTTAAGGGGAGGACGGACGCTGAGAACTGCTCCACGTGCAGCGTCCAGAAAGGCACTAGACGTACGTGGGTGGAGGTCAGAGGCGCCCACACTCTGGTGCCTTCCCATTCCAGGTCTGGAGATCCCTACACCTAGTCGAGTCTCAGCACAGAATTGGGGCTACTATTTTAGGGCGCTCTGGGGGCCGTTCTCGCCTCGCTCGCCGAGATTGCGCGGCCGGGTGTCGGAGCGGCGTCTCCCCCTGGTGTCCAGGAGGCGTCACTGCAACGCTCGCCGCGGCCGGCGGGGTGGAGCGGGGACGAGGCGCGGGGCGGAGAACTGCTTCCCGGGGCAGTCACCCTCTCGCCCCCTCGATTGGGGATGAACAAGACTAAGATTCGATGGTGGGCGGAAAGTGAGAGTCTCTCTAGTTCCTAGTAACTAGAGTTACTCACTAGTTCTCAACCTGAGGGTCGCGGCCCCACGAGGAACTCTATTAAAGGGTCGCGGCATTAGGAAGGTTGAGAACCACTGCTCTAGTACCACACTCGCCTAGCAAATCTGGACCAAAATCAGAATCCATTTTTGGCATCCCTCCCTCCCCGAGTCCCCGCCACCCTCCGGCTCCAAACGTGGGCACTCACTTCCGGCAGCCCCACGAAGTGCCCAGCCCAGCTCACCTCCAGGGGCGGCGCCGCGCTCAGGGCCCTGGGGCCGGAGAGCGCGGGGACCCGGCGCCGGGTGCCCTTCTTGGAGGTGCAGCCCTCCCGGTGGCGAGCGAACTCTTGGACCTGTCCGTTGTTATTTGTGCTCTGTCACCATAAAAACTTAGGTGGGAACGGGAGGTGACCGGTACATGGAGGGAGAGGGATTAGGGGGAAAAATTACTAGCAAAAAAAAAGGCGTGCTCGCAAGTGCAGGTGGCCTCCGTCGATGCGCTCTTTCCAGGCTTCCAAGTACCCCAAGCCGAGTGTGGAGCGGGGTGCTCCCGCCGCTGCCCGACTCGCAGCTCCGATCTTGGTTCCGCTGTCACCTCCTTCCCAGGCTCCTCACTGCGCTCGGCCGGTCCAGCGCTGGGGCGGGTGTGGAGCGGCGACCTCCGCGCAGCTCTGCCCTCCGCGCGGGCCCCCAGAACGCGGGACTCGGGCGCCCCCTGGCGGCGGCGCGCAGCACACGCTAGTTTCTCAGGCGAAAGTGGCTCGTGGAGGGGACACCGGTTCTACGCGCTGCGGGAGGACGGCAGGTCCGCGCTTTGGCTGGCGGTGCTAGGGTCTATTCGCCTCTTTATTAATAACAATGGCCCGGGAGGAATAACATAAAGCCTTTACAAACCAGAGTGGGAGAGGGGAGGGTGTGTGTTAGGGCGTTGGTGAAAGCAATAAAACTCAGATCGCTCTCTTGGCGAGATAGCGGCGGCTATAATGCGCCAGGGGGATCAGGGGTTTATTTGCAGATCCTGGATAAAAGATGATATATCGATGCGGTTTAGAGTGTCACTGCGCCTGGCCTCTCAGGAAGCCACAAGTACATATTTCCTGAAATACCACCCAACACAATATCTAATCCACGCGCCACTTAAGCTTTGGGAGGGAGACTCAGTCTCTCACAAGTTGGTGCTTGCCTTCCTAGGTCTAGGACGGGAGGCCAATCTGGGCAGGGTCTGGGATGCCTAGACGCCATTCCCCCGGTCTTCGTATAGGATCCTTTAGTTACTTAGGATGGACCTTAATAAATACATCTGAGAACTGTCCCTATGCTCAGTAAATATTGGATTAGCTTTTCAATGACCAGGCTCTTCAAAAGGCTTGAGAAATCCACAGCAGGTCTCAGCTAAGCCCAACAGTCAATAGGTAAGGAAATAAGTTATTTTCCTGTTTGGGTAGGGAATGTTAAGAAGGGGGTTCCCACTCTTACAAAGTTACCTGATTCTATAGTAGTAAGAAGAAGAGGGGAGTATCCAAGTTTTGGATTTGTTGGAGTTTCCACCAGCTCAGTTGTACACATTTAGAGTTTAGGGCAAGATGTCTGGGTTTTATTTTAATTTCCACAGTGTCAGCATAAACTTTTTGTTTGGTACATATTGTTTGTTTGGGGACTGCTTATGAGAGTTTTGACCTGGCTATTTCAGGGAGAAGGCATGACCCACATTATCTCGGACTGCTCACTCCAATTTGGACTGTTTAGGCAAAGCAAAAATGGGCAAATTCCTTCAAAGCCCTGCTGTGTCTCCCTGGTACTGCATTTTGCAAACACAAGGATGCAGGAGCCACTGAAAATTAAAGAGGAAGTCTTTTCCTCCTCCCACATGGGGAGAAGGGAGGCTGTTGGAGAAAGTTTCTGAAGTGGTTTGCCATTGCACCGAGAAGCCAGTAGGATCCCTGCGCCTAATTTAAACGAACAGGAGCCCCTTAGCTCTTCCAGGTTGGCAACCAAGTGGCCTGGCCTGGAGCAAGTGGCCCTGGCACCGGCTGCAGCCAAAGTGGAGCTGGGCCCAGAGCTGAACAGGGCCTTGGCCTCTCAGTTCCACAGCGTCAGAACATGTAGGATGTGAGAACAAGGAGACTGGATTTTCATCTACCCTGCTCTGCAGAGCTCTCATGGGACCCAGCATCACCCAGACCCTGAGTATACTGAGTTGCCTCCTGAGCCCCAGGACCGTCCAAAGGCTTCGACATAGGATTCCCAGAGCTCCCAGGCAAGAGAACCTTAATTCCCAGCTACTACATACAGGAGCACAAATTGCAAGCTATGGGCCCCCAACCCTGAAGGACCTGGGTTCACAGACCTGGACCAAAGTGTTAGAGCCAATATTTGTTAGAAGAAATGGAGAGAGAGAAGGGTAGCAATGGAAGAGAGAGAGAGAGAGAGAGATCCAGCTTTCAGTATGTCATGGGGCCTAGGCGAGGCAAGCGCCCTCTGAAGCCATCAAAGACAGGGGTGGCTTTTTTCCCCTCCTCCAGCCTCCTCCCCAATAGATATAGCACGAATTTTTAATGCGTCTTCCTTTCACAGACAACAATACAGGGTTTGAAAGCCGGACACAATTTGGGTTTTGTGCGGTTCCCTCCTCGCGCTCCCTCGACCCAGCTGGCCATATGGAATCCAGCATGGAGCCCGCGGATGACAAAGGGACCCAGTGACAGGCCCAACAAAACCCCAAGGAGACTTCTGCCTGACTCCGGGATTCACTGCCTGCGATAAGCGCGCTGAATGGTGCGGGGTGGGGCCGGGGTGGGGGGAGGGCGGGCCCCCTTCTCTCTCTTCCCCTCTCTGTCCCCTGCGATCTTTTCTCTGTCCCTTTTTAATATGCACGCCTCTAACATCCTCGGCTCCCAGCTTTGCCATTGTGCCGTTTTGTGCAGCCCTCTGTAGATTGGGCGAAGATAGACTGCTGAAGCGGACCCCGCGCCGGGTGCACTCCCAGGGCGCCGAGGTTAGGGCCATACAGGGCTCCGCGGGCGCTTTTATTGACTCCATGGGGACCCAAACACACAGAGAGGCGGGCGCCAGGCCCACCCCCCAACTTCCGGCCCACTGCGTGCGCGCACACTCAGACTGCGGGCCTCGGACCGGCCGCAGCCCCAGATGCGCCCTCAAAGCGCAAGCAGTGGAAGCCTGGAAGAGTCTGGATCTTTCAAGTTCCCCTCTTCCTCCCCGGAAACCCAAGGGGCTTCCACGATCGGTCCGGGCCCCCGGAAGTCCAAATCAAGTCGGGTCTTCCGGGTCGTTCCTCAGGCCTGGTGACAACTCCTGTCTGAGAGACTTGGAACCCCCACCTCCCTTCCCAGAGGATTCTGGGGTTAACGGAAGTTGCAAGTGGATGTTTAGTGGTTGGAACCAGGGCATGTTGGGCATTTAATTGTTACACACACAAAAAAACTCTTGAGAGAAATAGCTTGGCTTTTACAAAGAGCAAGACGTAAAACCTCAAAGGTTTCCATGCTAGTGTAGAGTACAAAGGGCGATTTTTTCCGCATTTAGGAAAATTGTCCCCTTCTGAGGATGAACCTGGAGATGGGAAAGGACCTTTACGGGGATATTAGAAAGAATCCCACGCCCTCAGTTATCGCGGGAAGGGTGGGCAACGTGGGAATAAAATGTAATCAGGTCCCTGGGCGTGTTGCGCTGAGTGCTATTGACGCGCAGATTTGGTAACACGGATAATCATGTTTACTCTAGATATTGAATTAAATCTAATCATCAACTAGAGGGAGCGAGAAAGTCAGCAGGGACTGCTCCCTTTGCCTAGGTTCATCCTTTTCCTCAACTCCCTCCGGCTTTTATGGTGGCGCTTTGGAGAACAAGAGACACAATTTCCAAATGAGCGTTCAATCCCCAAATGCTTCAGAGCGCCCACCGGGCTCTGACCACAGAGCCCTAAGTATTTTGGAAATCCTAGAGAGATGAGAAAGGCCTACCCTCCAGGCCGCCCAGGCCCTAGAGACACTCCCCCGCGTGGCCAAGTGTGAGCCAGCGTTTGCCAAGGAGATCTGCTTTCCGCGACAAGGGTGGGGTGGAATCTATTCCCTCCTGGGAAAGGATGGATGCATTCTTCCTGGGCCAGCCTGGGGCTGTCTGTCCATTTCCTGGCCGGCTCCCCAGCCCACCTCCAAACCTCTTCTAACAGTTCACCCCCCCACGCCCAAGGGCTGGCCGGGGGGCACCGCACACCAAGCGCTGGAGGGAAATTCCAGGATCCTATCTTGAGTGAGAGGTCTGGAAACCCAGCAAGGATGGCACGGAATTGACTGGGAAGGGGTTGCAATTTCCTGAGACTGCCACTGACTCCTGCTTCCTGGCTCCCCGGGGCCCAAGAACCTAGAGGAGGCTGCAGTACCCCCCACCCCACCACCCTGCGTCCAGGTCCTAGCATCGCCCCCCACCCATAGTCAAAATCCCAGCAGTTCCCAACCGTCCTCCTTACCCCCAGACCTTGGAACGGTCTCTTAAGGTCTCTCCCGTCCACAGATGTTTGAAAAGGAGGTGAGGAACAGAAAGCAAGCTGACCGGTCTTAACCTCAGACATCCTTTCCCCCTTCTTAGCACGAGGTAAATCCAAGGCAACAAAGTGAAAGTCATCTAGTGTAGTGGCTTCAAAAGCTTCTCAGGCTGAAGGAGCCACTCGTAGTGGGCCAGTAAGGGGGGCTTGCTCTCCTCGCCTTTGCGTTTCCTAAAGTCACTTTTCCTCCTGAAGCCGGGATGCTGGCGCCCGGGGTCCAGACAGCGCCTCAAGCCAGGGGAGGACGGGCGACACTGGGTTTCCGGCGGCCGATAGCAAGCAGACCGGAGGCCTAGCGCTCCCGCCCCGCCTCCGGGTCCTAGGCCGGGGTCCAGCCTGTCAGTTGATCAAGGCCTGTCCTGAGAGCTGGTGCAGCGCTCCCGGCGCCCTTGGCCTCCCCGCCTGGAGAGGAAGCGCGGGCCAGAGCGGGGTATGCAGGGGACCCAGCTCCTGACCCGAGCCCTCTGGCAAGGCGCAGGGCAACAAAATCAGACAAACTGGAGGGCTGGGCTTTTTTTTTTTTTTTTTTTAAACACAGGATTTTTATTAAAATTCTTATTTAAAAAATCGAAAGCTTTCAGCGCCCGGCGCTCTTGGGGAACTGCGCAGAACCGCTAAGCTCCAAGTTCCGGGGCTCTGGACCCGAGGAACCGGGCAGGGGGCTTCCTGCCTACTCATGTTTTCCTTTTTCATATTTGAGAAATGTTTGCACTGAACATAAAAAGAAAAAGAAAAAGAGAACAAGGGTAACCCAAACATAACCAAACCAAACCAAACCACAAAGAAAGGAGTTGGGCCCCGAGGGGGAACAGGCCTGTCTTGAGGGTCGTTTTGGCAATAATCACCACCGATATTTACAACGAAAAGCGAAATCTGCTACCAGTTGTCAGAACGTTTACATGGCCATAAATATTTAGCATTTTCTTATTTTAAAAAAGGAAGAAATCCTCTATATTTTTAACGTGTTCTCCACTTGCTTTAGAAGACGGATGACAATATCGCTACTCACACAAACATATTTTACAAAATTCACGAAAGCGGGGTGGGGGATTGGTGTTTTTCTCGTTTTCAAGTGACGACATTAACGCTGGGACGGTTTGGTCCCCCCCGGGGAGAGGCAAAGAAGTGAAGCTGAGCAAACATTCTGTAAACACGGCTTATAGTTCAGCCCTCTCCAAAGGTTCAGAAGGAGAGAGGGTGGGGGCAGAGCTGGGTGGGTGAAATCTGCCACTCCAAGGAGACGCAGGCAACCTCCCGGCGTCTCCACAACGGAGCCGAGAGTCAACTCGACTCCCTAATAATAATTATAATAATAATAATAACCACCAGAAGGACCGAGGCCTCCTCGCTGCCGCCGCTGGGGTGGGGCCTCGGCCTGGGGCCTGGAGTCTCGGAGGGGCGGCGCTCACCAAGTCCACTGCTGGGCCTGGACCAGGGGGTGTGCTGTTGGGTACTGGGGGGTGCTGGCCGAGCTGTACTGGGCGTTGTACTGCATGTGCTGCAGCGACTGCGCGCTGTAGGCCGAAAAGGGGATGCCGGCCTGGAAGGTGGCGGCTGCCAGGTCCTGGGCTTTGAGCGCGTGGCACGGTTTGCCGTCCCTGACCAAGACCGGCACGGCCACACGGCGCGGCGAGGGCAGGGGCGTCACCTCCATACCTTTCTCGGCCCGGGCGCGTTTCATCTTGTAGCGGTGGTTCTGAAACCAGATCTTGACCTGCGTGGGAGTAAGGCGAATGAGGCTGGCCAGGTGCTCACGCTCCGGCGCCGACAGGTACCGCTGCTGCCGGAAGCGCCGCTCCAGCTCGTAGGTCTGTGCCTTGGAGAAGAGCACCCGCCGCTTCCGCTTCTTGCCTGCGTCCCCCCCGCTGCCCGGTGCTTCCTTGTCATTGTCCGGTGACTCGTCGGCCGAGGGCTCTGGGGACTTGGAGCTTGAGTCCTGGGGGGGCGCGCCGGCTGCCAGCCCGTGCACTGGGGGAAGGGGAGGGGAAAGAGAAGCGCGTCAGGCACCTGGAGGCCGAGCACCGCAAGCGTCAGATCGGAGCACCCCGGATCCTCCGTGCGCCCCTGGCCCTCCGCGCCTGGCAGCCCAGGCAGACTGCCGTCGCCGTGACCCCTGCTCTGCTCCCCTTGACCCCCTAACCCGCTCCACGCGTAACGAAGCCATCAAGGCCTCGCAGGGAAAGGAGAAGAACTGGCAGGAGTGGGGGCTCCTGTCTCAAGTTTCTAGGGGTTCGCTCAAGGTAGGTGCAAGTTGGGCGGTAGGGTTGCGGCACGCGGAAGATCATGGAGGGTTAAGTGCTCTGGCTCCCTTAAGCGGTTTCCTCTCCGGAGAGACGTGGGCAGATTTTTAAAAGAAAACCCCCACAATCCCAGCATTGATAGGCCCAGCCATTTGCAGCAGGTTTTGGGGACTTTCGTGTCTGCTTTCGGGCTTTCTGGGCGTCCCTCGCACCGGACAAAGCGGCCTCTATGATCGCGCAGGGCACAGGACGAGCTATTTACGCCCGGGCCTCCCGAAGTCGCCCCCACCCTCTCCCGGTCCAGGACTACGCTGGCCGGCTAGCTCCAGGGCGCCGGGCCTGTCCCTCCCGGCAGTCAGAGCCAGTGACCGGCTGTGGGGTGGGGGCGGCCGGCCGGAGCCGTCAGCCCCAGTTGACAAGTGTGACAGCCCTTGGGAGGTATTTCTCCTCTCCTTCTTTCTCCTAATGTCTTATGTTGCAAAAAATATCGGAGACCAGGTCTTTTTCCTGGACTAAGGGGCCTTGCCAAGGAGGAAAGACGGCACCCTAAACAGTGTTAGAAATCTTTCTAGGCACCCAGGGCGAGGGGTCTAGGCTGGCATGGCCTTTGCTCTCCTCACCGCCAGCGTCCAGCCCGGCCTGCGGCTGCAGGAAGGAAGACTGCCACGGCCTTCGTAGCTAAGTTGCGCTACTTACGGGAGTACTGGAGGCCCTCCGTGCTGGCCAGCCAGCGGGTGTACGGGTTGTCGCTGCTGTCGTAGAAGGGGCTCTTCAGGGGTAGGCTCTGCACTGTGTCCAGGGCTCCTTGCCCCAGCGGCCCGGCCCTCTTGGCTGGCTCGGGCCCCTCGCTCTCTTCCTCCGGCCCTTCAGCCACTGAGCCCTCCTCATCGTTGGTGTCCGGCAGGTCTAAGATGTCCTTGACCGAAAACCCCGTCTTTGTGTTGGTTAGCGACATGGCTTGAGACCCCCCGCGATTTATGTCGCAAAGTTGTAGCTTCACTTGGTCAATCTGTGGTGTTCCCCGGCCCAGGAGGGCGAGGGGGAGAGCTTGGGGAGCAGGGATGGGGAGGGGAGAGGGATGGGCTTTAGTTATCGAGATAATTGTTATTATATTTAAAAGAAAGAAACACTAGAGAGGGGGAGGAAAAAAATAAAACCCAAGCCAGTGCCTCTGTCTTCTTTCAGAGCACGCGGAGATGGACACTGGCAGCGGGCGGCCTGCGCGCCCAGCGCCGCGGGCCCGGCGGCCTTAGTTTGTAACTCCAGGAGGGGTGCCAAGGCGGCGTCAGCTCCGGCTCCGGCGGACGCTCGGCGCGCGGTGGCGGCTGGTGGCGAGGAAAAAATGGGCCATTGCCCGAGCGATCAGTCCATATAAGGCTGGGCTCCACTCACGAACCTGGGGAGGGGGGGAGAGGGGGAGAAAGAGAGGGAGGGAGGGAAAGAGACAGGAGGGAGGGGGAGCGAGAGAGGGAGCGAGAGAAGGGTGGAAAAAAAGGGGAAGAGACATTAAAAACGCAAAGGTTGGCCACGTGTGGGCGGGTCTTGGGAGTCAAGTGGATGAAGACAGTATTTGCAGATGTGAAATTGTGGGTTTTGGGGAGCTCCGCGCGCCCAGCCGACGGCCCTCCAGAGCAAGATGAGAGGTGTAACGTGTCAATTAATTGCAAAGACGGGGCGAGCCTTTTTTTACCCAGTATTTACATACAAAGGACCACCGCTTCGCTCGTGAGTCCACACTCTTGAAACGGCCGTTTTAACAAATTGCATCTTTAAAAAAGGAATGGGGTGGGGATAGAAAACAAAACAGAGACCAGGAGGAGGGGAAAAAAATCCTCTTTAACATTCACCGGTTCCTGCTCCCCGCCCCCGCGCTCCCAACACGGGCTAGCCAGAAAATTGGCGATTTGTGGTGCCTTTGCAATAGGGGGAGGGGGCGAAGGCTGAGCTGCGGAAATCTTCCTTTCCATCGCTGGTGGTTCCCTAAACAAGATCCGGTTCAAATGGCAAGAGCCCAACTTCTGTAAGCCTCCTAGGTCAATATTTTGGTTGAGGCTTAAGGATGAGTACTGGAAATGACAAGGCAAGTAATTGATTCTAGTTAACCGCGAAAGAGCCCGAAACCCAGGAGAGGGCTCTGCTCGGGCCGGTCGTAGCTACCACCAGGCCACCCACCCCCCTCCAGCCGCCCTTTATTTGCTAAAGACTCATTTATTTCCTTCACTCCGCCTCTCCTCCCCCCACCCCTCCCCCACCCCCGCCTCCGTTTCTCTGGGGCTGGACAGCACACACAGTTCACTTTCTGCTTTGCGGGCGGTCCTGGGAGGGGCGGGGTGAGTGGGGCTCTCCCTTGCAGGCTGGTTCGGACCCGGGCCCCGCAGCCTCCGGGCTCCGCAGGCTGCTTTTCTCGGGGTGGAGGAAAAGGGCAGATGACCCGGCTCCCTCTCCTGCCCCTCCCTCCCATCCCGCGGCTAAAGGTAGAGCTGCCGGACCCGAAAGGGGCCGGTGGCAGGGTGGGGGTAGGGGGGCCGCGGCAGGGGCGCAGGGTCTCGAGCCCGAGCCAGGACCCGGAGAGCCGCAGGGGAGGGGGTCGCAGGGCGGGCGGCTACTGCGTTTTCTCGGATTTTCTTCTCTCCCTCGAGCCCTTTAATTTCGTCTCCTTTTGGACGCCCTGAGGGCGCGTTCCGAGGACGCGCTTCAGGTTTGCAGATTGCTTTAGTCTGGTTAGCCGGAAGTTTCCCACCACTCTCCAACCTGGGACTTGAACTTCCCGGGACTGCACCTCCTCCTCGGCGCCGGGGAGGGAAGAAATTATTTTTCTTGGAGGGGTTTTGCTACCTGATGCCCGTTTACCCCAGAGGAGCGTCAGGAAGGAGCTCTGCCGGGCGGCGGGGAGGGCGGAGAAGGCCGCCCCCTCTGCTCCGCAGCAGCCCGGGCGGCCTCCCGAGGCCGGAGCCGAGCGCGCGGGCCGCGGGTCCTGCTCGCGCGCAGCTGCCGCGGGAGTCGCCGCGCCCCCGCCGCCCCCAGTAGCGCAGCGCCGGGTGAGGCCGCCTCTCCCCGAGCCGCTCCGCAGCTTTCTGCAGGCCTCGCTGCCTCGCCCCCAGTATGTGACGTGGGTGACAATGGCCCAGGTTAGAGTGAGCCCCTCGTCGGCGCGTCCTGGGTGGTCGGACCCGGGCAAACACAAATACAAACCGATTGCTAAGCTGCGGACAATGAGCGAAATGTAGACAAATGTCCCGCTCCCGTTGGAAGCCTTTGTCCCGGCTCGGTTTTTGCATTTATTTCAGTGGGGAAATAATACATGATTGACGCTCTCTTTCAATGTGTCCTAACTGTTTGGAATAAATCTAAGGTTGTTCCTAGTTGTCATGGCATTCAACCCTTTTCAATGGACTATCTCTTCATTCATTTCTGAATCCGTCCACAATATTAAGGAAACCCCTTCATGTCGACGCTCCCCGATTCTCGCCTTCTCCTCCTACTTTTTTTCTCATCTCTCTCCGCTCTCCTTCTCCCTGTCCCCCCACTGCAAGAATTAGAAACTAGTTTGAATCTTGCTCCTCTAACTCATTACTTTTCCTGTCTCTTTTTTGTTCTCTTTCCAGTCTCTGTTTTTATCAGCCCCATCTCCCCGTATTCTCCCCTCACCCTTTTCACGTGGGAGCTGTCGCCCTCCCCTGCTTGAGGAGAGATGTTGGTTCTTCAAGAGTCGGGAAGCCGGAGTTGGGACGCAGAGGCGGGCTGGGCCGTCCCTGTCCATTGTTACTCAGCTGCTAAATAAATAACTGGAGAGAAAAAGTTCCTCAACCCGAGCGTTGCAGTAAAGACTCCTTTTGTTCCTCCTCTTATTCCTCTATCTTACTGGGGTGGGGGCTCTCTTGGGGACCAGGACAGCATCCATGGTTGGGTCCTGGGGCCAGAATGGAGGCTGGTTGAGCCAGGCCAATTCTGGGGTTGGGTGGAAAAGGTTCTTTTGGCAAGAAATGTCCCTTTCCCATACCCCCAGAGCCATTAGGGGTGGGGTTGATGCTTGTCAGGGGCCTTCTGGAGCCTGCTCGTGTCTTCAGCTTGGAACTCCCTACTTCCCCACGTTCCCAACTTGTCTCTCCCTCCTCCCCCTACAGAGGACCTTTCTTCCTAGGAGCTGAGCAGCACCGCAGCTGTTAGTCATGTGCCCTCCCTGTGCCCCTGGGAGCCTGCAAGGTGCGCAGAGCACCTGAGAGACGTCAGTTTTCTTATGGGAATCCAGGGTCCTGGGAATTAACCATGTGGAGGGAGTACTGCCATTGGCATGCGGAGACTCCAGCCCAGTTCACAAAGGCTGGATTTGCCCAGTGCCTGCCCCTTGGCCTCAGCCACTAAAATGTTCTGAGTATCAGTTCTCAGGATCTCCTTCTGGGGCACTTGAGGTGTCCACTTCCCTGCCCTCCCAGGCCAGCCTGATGCCTGGATCTCCATCCCCTCCTCCACGCTCACCCCTCCCCCCGCGTTAGGGCCCCCCGGGGTTGGGGGGAGAGAGTTGAGAGCTTTGGCCTTGCCTCTTCCCCGCCCTGTGCAGCAGATCCACAGCGCTTAGAGTATCTTTCTCCTAGGACCTTGCCAGTCCATTTTCCCCACTGCTTAGGAGCCAGTGTGGTTCCTGAGTCCCATTCCAAAGCATTAACATTTGCAATTGAAAAGAAGCAGGGAGACCACTCAGAGGCCCATAGTTGAAGGGGAGAAACTGGGCTTGTTAGAGGAAGATCATAAAAATCTAAGTCCCCCAGGAGTGGCCTGTGGACGTTGGGAGCCCAGTGCTGGAGCCCAGCGTAGGCCCAGCTGGCAGCCCCGGGGAAGTCCAGTGCTCAGAGTACACTCTAGGGTCTCCTGATTTCATGGATCCGGCTTACAGCCAGAACAGCCCAGGTGTCAGGTGCCAAACACACTTCTGCCCAAATTAAACAGGTGATCACATCCTGAGGACTCTTTAAGAGGCCTGACCAAGAGCACCATAGCATGGCTTTTTCCATCCCAGGAGTGCCTGTCCCCTGCTATCCTGCACACCCAGCATGCTGAGAGCACTGAGGACCCCCCCTTTGGTCCTCCCCAGAGGGTCCTTAATAAATGTCTCTGCCCTCTGCCCTGCCATCATTGGCCTGCACCAGTTTGGGCTCCCCTTGGGTGGGCTATATTCCCCATTCACTTGGAATTCTTTAGCAAGTTCTTCCAGGTTCCATCTTGCAGCCAGAGAGGTCAATGTCCTTGGTTCCATCAAGCTTAGGTTTAGGCTTTGGAGTCAGCTGCCATAGTCTGGTACCTGTCAGCTCTTTGCAATGGGCCTTCTCGTGTCAACTTGGAAAATAAGTTAGGCAGATGCTGGAAAATCTGAGCCTAGCATGTTCTGAGCCACAGGGAGGCCACTTGGAGCCTCCTCAGTGTCCTAGACACTGCCAACCCCTCCTGGACTCACCTACACAGCTGGAGCTCCTCCCTTCCCTATCTTTATTGTCAGCGTTGTGGCCCCAGGTTCCATACTCATTCTCCTAGGTGCACTGGGAGTCATAAGCCCCAGGGGGAAGTGGAAGAGGAAGGGAGAGAACCTCTTTTCCTGGAGGCTAGAGGAGAATCTCCTCTGGGTGGCTTACCAGGCCTCTGCTGCTCTAGGTTCCTGGACAGATTGAAGCTCTGGAGCTGACGGCTGGAGCCCGAGGCGGGGGAACCGAACAATCACAGAGGCCCAGGAGGGGAGGTGAATGTACACAGGCTAAGTGGCCCCACTCCAGGACAAGTGGCCCTCTAAGTCAGCCCAGTGTTTACCTGTTTACTTTCCCAGGTAGCTCAAACAGAGTGCCTTTTTTGTGCTCCAGGGCATAGGGGCTGTCCCTGCTGCTCCTGCTCCCCATCTCTTCACTTGCTCACACTGTGGGCTTTATGTCCCTGTCCCCATGGGTGTGTGTGCTCTGAATACCAGCAAACCAGGAGAGAAAGGAAGATGCTTGAGGAAAGTGCAGAGAGCACACCCCACTGTAGGAGCCTCCCTTTGTGTGCCTGCAGATGTAGTGGGCATCTTGATGGCAGCCGAGGCTCCCCCATCTCTGTTCTGGGCTTCGAGGCCTCCTGGGAGGCACTTTGCTCTCACTCATCCCCTTTCAGGCTGAGAAAAGCTAGCTCGGTAGGTGCATCCTGCAGGGGAGTTAGGGGTAGAAAAACTAAGGGACGTCTTGGGGGCCGGCTCTAAAGAGGGGGACGGCCTTGACGAGTCCAAGCTGTGGCAGCCCGAGGCAGCACCCTCAAAAGCACTTCCAATCATTAAACGTACAAGGCCTTTTCCCTTTTATTTGGAAACACTAATTTGTTTGACTTCATTTCTTTTCTGTCCGTTTTTTGGAATGAAAAGGAGTTGAAAAGAAACTCCTTTCCTGATACTGTAGGTGGTGAGCTCTCAGCCCACCCCCATCCCATCTTAGATAACAGCCTTCAAGTGGATTAGTTCATTGTCTGGTTAGCGTCAAGGTGCAAGCGTTTGTCTTTATTCACTCTGAGACAAAGCGTGTCTACCTTCCTGCTCCAGCCGGGATTAACGGCATCTCGGACACAAAGGTTTTGTTGGAGGGGGAAGATTTGTATTATCTTAGGTTGGGGACTCGGAGATTGGAGTGAGGCATGCACTCTCAAAATCAATGGGAAGGAAAATGTCGCCCAATCTGGTTCCTGAAAGTATCTGTAAAGATGCTCACTCTAAAGATGCACACCTCCAAGACAGCCCTGATATCCGCTTTGATTTCATGTAGGGAAGCAAGAGCTGCAGGAAGCAAGGTGTCACCTCTTGTGTCCCACATAACACAAATCAAGGACTGTGCTCCAGGAGGTCCATCTCAGCTCTAACTGGCCTTGTCTTCTGCCGGGGAAATAAGGAAACTGAGGTCACTGGAAATCCCTGCTGCTGTGGCCCAGCCCAGTGCAGCATCAGGGTTAGGGGTGGGGGTGGGGGCTGAAGCTGTCTCAATGTGCAACTTTGGGGAGGGCAGACCCCAAAAGACAGGTGTCTGGCAGGAGAGATCCACAGCTATCAGACAGAAGAACCTGAAAGCGAGGATTAGTGTGAAGGGAAAGGAAACGTCAGCCCACTTTGGTTCAACCTTAAGGTGAGTATTTTTCTTTCTTTGGTCCATATTGTGATTAAATTGTGTATTAACTCTTAAATTGCCCCAGGAAGGAAAGAATGAGTGGATGCCTCCCAGATAAGCAGTCCTGGAAAGTCACCAAAAAGGTGTTGAGTAAGCAGGTTTTCCAGCCCAGAGACTGAGTTCAGATTCTGTGTCTTGGGAAAATCTTAGCCTCCCGAGTGGCAGGGGCCCAGTGAAGCCACGCAGAAAAGGGCTGATGTTGGGGCCTACAGCATGGAGTTCTCATGCCAGTGAGTGCAGGAAGAATGCGTCTAAGGGAGCTGATTTCCTCTTTTCTTTTGCAAGGCAAAAATATGCAACATTTTCTCCATTATTTGTCTCTCCCCACCAAAACAGGGACAGATATCTCCTGAAGACATAAATTGTAATAGAAATTAGTATTTCTCTTTCTATTAATCAGCCTTATCGTGTGAGCGTAAGACCCCGGGGCATGTTAGGACTTTGATAAATGCACTTTAATGAGATCTTTAAAAATGCATACAACAAAATAAAAATCGAGAAAAGCCGTTTAACTTTCATGGATGTTAAATTGAACACAACATGTGGCTCGGGGCGAGGTATAAAGCGGAACCGGCCGCCCTCCAATATTTTCTTTAAAAATGTAGCTTTAAGCCCCCTTCGGGCCAAACAAGCCTGTCCCAGCCAATCCGTTATCGCCGGTTTACTGGGGAACCGAACGCCACGTCCCCCAGGGCGAACTCCTCAGCTTTATTCGTTCACTCTGCTCTAATGATTAAATATGTTACAATGAGATTACGCGTCGCCAGTGCTGCCTTCAGGAACGTTTTTCCAGCCAAGCCATAAGGGCGATTTCAATGCGGGAGATTTGGGTTTCTCTAGGAAACACGCGCTGAAAGCACTTTCTTATCTGAATTTTTTTTTCTTAACACGTGACAAAATCATTACCACAAGACTTTGGAAAATAAGCGGCCTCTCCTAAGCGGTTAGCATTGAGCCCTAAAAGCTGGGCCACACGGGCGGCGCAGGGAACGCGCTCCCAGCCGGAGCTGGCGGCCGGGGCCCGGGAAGGACGAGGGTCGCATTTGCGACGGTTCTCGGGAACAGAGTGGGGGCTCCTGAAGAGCTGTCTCTTATCTCTCCAACCTGAGCACCTGAGGTCCTCCCCTAAATATAGCGCCCCTTTTCACCCCCCAGGAGCAACCAAAGTCCAGAAGGCGCGAGAGGCCAAAGGGACCCCCAGTAGTGTGTGCGCATGGGGGAGGGGCTGGAGCGGAGAGGGCGCCCGTCCGAGACTGGGTCCTCCGCAGACCCTACCGAGCTTCATTTCTGATCCTCGGGCGATCTCTACTGACACAAACCAGAACTGTCCAGCGGCGGGCGCGGCCCCGGCCACACTGGCCCCTAAAATCCAGGCTTAAGTAGCCAGCCTACCCAGTGGACCCGTCCACTGTGCGGGCCTTCAGCCCCGTCCCTCCTGCCCGCGACTCCCGCCACCTGCCCTCCTGCTCCTCGCCACTCTCCTCTCCAGTCCCAGAACCTCCGGAGGAGGACCCTCCTCCCCCACTAGGCGCCATCTCCAAATTACCTTCAGGACTCCGGCTTCCGTCTTCAGTCCCCGATTCCAAACCCCTCGTTGCACGCAGCGGGAGACGCACTGGGTGGAAGCGGCGAGCCTTTTCCTGCTGGGGCCGGAGTAGCCCAGGCGCGTCTGGCACCAGACAGTGCGGAGCGAGCTGGCTGGGCGCTAGGCTCGCCCTCTCCGCCTTCCACTCCCCGGCACAGCCGCGACAGCCCTGTCGCCTTTCCAGGCGCGTCTTTATCTAGTCCTCCACCTACTGGGACCCCCCTCCTACTGCACCCTTTCCCCTCCGCGCGTCCTCCCGGGCGGGGCTCGAGGAACCACAGGGCTCTGGGCGGGCGGGGGCGGCCGCGGGCGCGCGCCCCTCCCTCCTGTCCAGCTCGGCCGAGCCCCGCACCTGTCCAGCGCCCCGGGCAGTCCCGCGTTCCCCGACCGTACCAGAAAGTGCGCCGCGGTGGGAGCACCTGGCCTGGGCGGCAGGTAGAACTTTTCTTGACCACATGCGCGACGGGGGTCCTAGTTCCTAAACCGCAGTAATCTGCCAAGTCGGGTAAAGACTTTCGACGCCCTTATCTTGCCCACCTGCTGCGTACGAACTCCGCGGCTGGAGTCGGCACCCGGCCGCCCTCCAATATTTTCTTTAAAATGTAGCTTTACTCCCCCCTCGGGCCAAGGGGAGGGGGGCAACCGCGGGACGCGCAGGAGACCCTGAGCCCTGGCACGGCTCGCGAGAGACCCCTCTCCGCCGACCCGACGCGGGGACCGTGCTGGGCGGCTGCGGAGGCCGGTGCGGGCGCTGCGGCACGAGGACCAGACGGTCTGTGCCCGGCAGCCGGGATGAGGCGGGGCTCTGCTTGGGCTCGCAGGCTCCGCTCGGCCCTCCGCAACCCGGAGCACGCCCGCGGTGTCTCACCTGGAGCGCGGCGGCGCGGCTGGCTGCCCGGCTGCCCGAGCGCGCGGGTCGCGGCCGCTCTTTATCCTGCAGAGTCGTGGGCGCTCCGGCCGCGGCGCGGCGCGGCCTCCCGGGAGCGCTCCCTTCCCAGCTCCCGGCTCCGGGCTCCGCGCTCCGGGCTCCCGGTCGGCGGCCCCACCCTCCCGGTTCCGGCCCGCGGCAGCCGCGCAGCCCCAGCGGAGGGGGCCGCTCCCCCGCGCCGCGCGCTCTGTTTGTTTTCCTTGCTCGACTGACGTGAGTCAAAATATTGGCCATATGTTCAGCGGTAATAAATTGGGTACGAGCGCAAACACACTTGGGCTTCGATAGCTCTTTCAGCTGCCACATGGTAGTCTGGTGGGGGGGCGAGCTTCCACCCTGCCTCTGCCCCTTCCCCCCCAAACGCGTGGCTAGGTCGTCTCTCTTAGCGCCCCTCTAAGCTGGTGATCTGGGACTCGGGTCCCTCTTCGGTCCCCAGCAGTGCATCGGACCAAGTAGCTCCTGGCGAGCCCGGCTGCTGGTTAACAAGGTCGCCATCTACAAATTGCTCGGTCGCTAAGACGCCATAAAACCAAAGGGCCAGATGTGGCACGTTATTTATGTGTGAAACCGCGTTTACACTAGATACTGGGATCCCGGGCAGATAGCGCGACTTCGCGGGAGGTCGCAGACCTCTCGCCCGCGGCCCCAAGCTCCTCCCCCAGCACACTCCCCTCTGGAGACCAAGGGTGTTGGGCTTCCCAGGAAAGGGATTCAGCTCTGCAGCCTGGGAAGAAAGTGAATGCAGAGCGCTTGTGCCAAGGTGCCACCTGTCTAAGATTAGAGGTAGCGCTGGAGTTTATTTCAGTAGTTTTCCTGTCTCTTTGCCCTTGCCTTTCTTTTTTTCCACAGGCCCAGGAAGGGATTTTCCTGGGCGGCTGGCACGTCTCAAAGTTCTGGCGCAGTTAAGGTGGTGTTTGAAAGCTGGGAATGCTCAGCCCTGGGACGGGGTGGGCTGTGAGGTTGGGGGCCTCCTTAATACCGAGGGAGGGGCGGGGCAGCCCAGGCACGCAGCGAGGCCGTGCTGGCATTGAGTGTGGAACTGGCTGGCCCTGTGAGCGTCAGGAAAGGGACATAAATACTGTGTCTTAGTAGAAAACACTGTTGTTTTTTTCCTCCTTCAGAAGGCCGCATGTCCCCAGACTGGTCACCTCACACTTTGCTCACGTGAGTTCATTAAGAGTCATTGTCTCTTCCATGCCATTATTTTACTATTCCTTGAAGTGAACCAAATTCCCTCTGTGGTTAATAAGCACCGAGCCAGGCCCCCTACCTTCCTTTTCATCTTCAAAACACCTGGGGTTCCCTGAATGACATCTTCCTTCTGGCCAAGGAAAGTAAGAGATGAAAAATGTTACCTTACTGCAGGGAAAAACATAAACATTTGACTTTACTATTACCAGTTACCGTGGGCCTGTGTTTGCTGGATAACTGTCCTTAGGTGGCTGTTAAGGGTGGGAAAATGATGCTGTTAAAAGGGGGTTGGAGGGTAGGGGAGAACCAACCCGGGCTGGTGGGGAGGGACCCACGGGCAGGTGCAAATGAGAGCTGTAAACTGAACCTCTTAACCTCAAGTATGAGCACAAACAGGGCCTCTCCTGGTTTGCTCTCCTGGGCCTTAGACCCATGTTTCAGAAATGTTTAGTTACTGAAGAAAAATCTGGAGCTACCCTCAGGCCCATAGGAGTTGTTAATTTGGAAAATTACTACTAGGACTTTTAAGTTTTATGCTTAAAACCCAAAATATAGAGCCTGTTTTGGTGTTTGCTTCACCTCCAAACTGTGGGATCCCCAATGAATTGCTTCTTCGGATGCAGACATTCCTTCATGCCCAAAATAGGACAAGGGGATTTGCAGGCACCTTTGCATCTGTAGTCCTCATTCATGGGAACAAGTATCTTGGTCTCACAAGTGTCCTGGGAAGAGGCTCATGTTTTCTTCCTGTCTACGTCACTGATACCTGGCGAGGCAGCTGAGGGTGACACAGACAAGGAGCTTAAAAAGTCAGTGTTGGGGGTGGGGGGAGTGTCCCAGGTTGGGAAACTGAAAGACAAAGCAGAGAGTTCATCCTGAGGCTTGTATCATTCTCTGTGTAGGAAAATCCACGTGAAAACAGCATAAGTGGCGGGACATGAATGAGGTAATTGATAATAAAAATCAAAAAACAGGAAAGAAGAAGGTGCATTGGGTAACAAGCTTAAAGTAAGCACAACTGCTCAGATACAACTCATGCCCTCCCTTTGGGCTTACTGAGCAATCGAGTGCTAAACTTGCTGGATTAAGCATCCTCAGACCTAAAGGATTTCACATACTTTTTAGTTCCGTAGTCTTTTATGCTGTTATCAGTTGGAAGTAATAATATTATTACTGTGGAAGCATTCCTGGCCTGCCCTGGACTCAAACTTCACAGTCTTTTTCACAGTGGAAAACCTTCCTTCACCAAGGTCCTCACCAGTATCACCAGCTACCAGTGCTCATGTTGTTCCTCTCTGGGAGTGAGCAGTTCTTGGAGCTTGTAAGTAAATATGCAGCCAACTGAAACAAATACTCTAGAATACTTTGAACTGAACTGGAGTATAATTGGATTGTCTCAAAAAGAGTTATGCAGTGGTTCTGTTATAGGAAGTTCCTTGCTTTCTATAGCTGCTTGGGCTACTGTGTGTAGTTAATTGGATCAAGGAAGCAAGGTGTCTTGCCGGTGCCTCACATGAACACCTTGTGCAGCATCCAGAAGTAGCATCCAGGAGACGGATTCTGGGGAGAGTCAGTTGCCCTGCCCCTGATTGTGAGGAGCTGTCAGAAAGCTCCATACATCTGCAAATACCATGAGAATGCTCATGCCATGTGCAGGATGGGCCATGCCCAGCATCCTCAGACGGTGGAGTGTGGGCAATGCTTGTCCAACATAGAATCCCAGCCTACTCTCGTGGAAAGCAGGCCTGCTGATTTCCCACCAGCGCATCCCTTAGCAGAGCCAGAAGGCAGATGTCGTGGTCTGGTGAGGTTCTCGGTTCCTTATCTCCTGCAAAGAACTAGAGAACCTGGGTGAGCAAACCCAGACATGGCTTGTTTTGCCAAAGAGTGGGCAGCAGCTGCAGAATTTGACAAAGTGTGTCAAATCTTCAAGAAGTAAAAATCAAATGCATCTTGAGACAGAAACTAGATTAGTGGTGGCCTAGAGTTGGGGACATAAGGAGGCTGGAGAGTGCTGGCTTAGGGGCTCAGGTTTCTTTTGGGGGGTAATAATGCTCTAAAGTGGGCGGCACCTGTGGCTCAAGGAGTAGGGCATCGACCCCATATACCTGGGGGGTGGCAGGTTCAAGCCCGGCCCTGGACAAAAAAAAAAAAGAAAGAAAAAAATGCTCTAAAATGGATTTTTGGGATGGTTGCACAACTCTGTGAACATATTAAAAGCCATCGGATGTACTCATTATAAGGGTGAATTGTATGGTACATGAATTACATCTCATAAAGCTGTTTTTAAAAACCCAGTGCATCTCTTCTTTGTCTGGGCTGGAAAGTAGGTGGGGCTGGGGGCAGGGAACAAGTGGCCTGGAGAATTACTATCCATTGTCCCAATTTTTATTCTGAGTATTTTCAGTCACAGGAAAAAGAATGGTAAATATTTGTATACCTTCCACCTGGACTCAACATTTTAATATTTTGCCACATGTACTATATCACTCTATGCAAGCACACTTCATTTTGCTGAACTACTTGGACTTAAAGTTACAGAAATCATGATACTTCCCCCTGAATATTTCAGAAGCATGCATCTTCTTCGTCTTTTTTTTAATTAAATCATAGCTGTGTACATTAATGCAATCATGGGGTACAATGTGCTGGTTTCATATACAATCTGAAATAGTTTCATCAAACTGGTTAACATAGCCTTCACGGCGTTTTCTTAGTTATTGTGTTAAAACATTTATATTCTACTTTAGTAAATTTCACCTGTACCCTTCTAAGATGCATCGTAGGTGTGATCCCACCAATTACCCTCCCTCCCCCCACCTTCCCCCTCCCCTTCTCTCCCTTGCCCCTTTCCCCATATTCTTGTGCTATAATTGGATTGTAGCCTTCATATGAAAGCTATAAATTAGCTTCATAGTAGGGCTGAGTACATTGGATACTTTTCTTCCATTCTTGAGATACTTTGCTAAGAAGAATATGTTCCAGCTCCATCCATGTAAACATGAAAGAGGTAAAGCCTCCATCTTTCTTTAAGGCTGTGTAATATTCCATGGTGTACATATACCACATTTTATTAATCCATTCGTGGGTCGATGGACACCTGGGCTTCTTCCATGACTTAGCGATTATGAATTGTGCTGCAGTAAACATTCTGATTTCTTTGTTATAATGTGATTTTTGGTCTTCTGGATATATACCTAGTAGAGGAATTATAGGATCAAATGGCAGGTCTATTTTTAGAACTCTAAGTACTCTCCAAACATCCTTCCAAAAGGAACGTATTAGTTTGCATTCCCACCAGCAGTGTAGAAGTGTTCCCTTTTCTCCACATCCACGCCAGCATCTCTGGTTTTGGGATTTTGTGATCAGCATGCATCTTCTAAGAATAGGCATTCTTCAATATACTCATAGTATCATTATCACGCTTTGGAAAATCAACAATTCTGTAATATTTGATATTAATTCCTTATTCACATTCCTCAAATTTCACCAAAAACAAGATGTATTTTTGTAGCCAGTTTACTTTTTCCAGTTCCAAGACTTAGTCAAGTTTCATTTTCTATATTTGATGTTTTAAAGATTTTTACTATCATTATTTTCTTTTAATTTATAACAGTCTTCCTTATCTTCCTTACTTCCTTTCCTTCCTCCCTCCTTCCTTCTTGCCCTCCTTCCTTCCTGACACTGACTTTGGCGAGCCCAGGACATTTGTAGAACACCCCACATTCTGGATTTGCCAGATTGCCTTGCTCCCCTACCACCTGCCTGGCCATAAACTGGATGCCAGACCTGGATTGGTGACGGGATGCCTGTTACACTTGTGTGGTGAGAATGCCACATGGATGTCATGTCTCATTGCATGTCACTGGGAGGCAAATCATGTCTGCATCAGTGAGGATAAGTCCAGTCACTTGGCTAAGGTGCTGACCACTAGATCACCCCGTATGAATTAGTAAGTGATTAGCGAGTAACCGAGGGATTATGATCCCATGGCATTGTTTCAGTTTTCTTTGTCACTCTGTAAATATCCTCCATATTCCACAACAACTTCTCCCGATGGGCTCAGCTTCCTTGCCCGAATCCCACTGTTCCTAGGCATGTACCTGGATTATTCTTCCATTTTTGTTTCTTTTAATTTTGTTTTTCCTTGCAGTTTTTTCCCTCTCTTCAGTCCATTTGTTGGTGGCAATGAGAGACGCTGTCTCAGGTGCTGGCATTCAAAACTGAATAAATAACTGATTCATGGGTCATTTCATTGCTTTCCAGTAAAAAGATGCAGCAGAAAATTTCCAAAGATTGAACTAGAAAATCATGTTGCTTTCTAGTGGCGCTGGTTTAGAGAAGTATTCCATTTTAAACATGTCTTATTCTTTGTTTTTTGGTCGGAGAGTTTGTATCCATGATCTATTTCTCTTACAGACAGGACTAGGACTGGATGCGCTGAATCCTTTGGTTGGGATGGCCCAGGTTCAAGGCAGTTTCGAGGTATCTCTTATCACAGTGGGCCCACCACAGGCTAACTCCTTCCCCTCCACCCCCATTGCATGGATCCTAGGCAGTGCCCCTACTTACTCCTTTGTCCTGTATCCTCTGGGGGTTATGGATTCCCTGTGAGGAAGGAACTGCAAGGGAAGTAATAGCGCTTGGAAACATAAAACGGGGAGAAGAAACAGCTACAAGGTATCTGGGTTTCACTGCAATATCAGGAGCAAAACACTTAGAAAATAATAGACATAGTGAGTGGACTGGCATTTCCTCTACTTATTCTAGATTCATGGTCACCGGCTCTGTGACAGGATAACATGCGGCAATGGGGGAATGAAGCCAGGAAATTATCCTTGGTCACACTTTCCCCGTCCTGAGCGCCTTTCCACAGGTGATGGGTGATCCATCGGCTGAATTACAAATTTGCTTTTGAGCCCTCTAGGGTTTTCTTCAAGAAGTTAATATTTATCTGACCCTGGTGAGTTTAGCTCTTTGGGTGATCTTTTGGGGAAAAAAGCTATCATGACTGATATCACAATAAACTAAATGATAAGGTCTGGGCAATTACAGCAGCAGGGGAAGAAAAAATTACATTTGGACCCAATCACAAAATTGTCATCTAGATTAGGGTTGTCAAACTTTAACTGGTGCTGATGTTGCTGTTGGAAAGAGAAGCAACTCATCATAAATCTCGGCGATTCTTTGACAGTTTTCAATTTCAATGGGAAGCACCATGGAAGTGAATTTGATAAAGGACTTGGCAATGAGGAAAAGGTTTCCTTTCCCCCCACCTCTTGTCAATTTAGAGATCATCTGAGAATTTATGAATCTTGCTGGGTGTAAGATTTAAAATCGTTTGCATATGGCTTCTTATGTTGTAAAGATTTCTCTCCTCAAGAGGGCATGGCCTGGACGTTCTGCCTGTCACAGAGGTACTCTTACGCTGTTTCTTCTAAAATAATTTGACCAATAAATTAATAAGCTGTTTTTACTTAGACCATATGCTTACTTAGTGTCTTAGTTTGCTAGAACTGCAATAAAAAGTGCCACAAAATTGTTCTTTCCTTTGGCCTAAACAACAGAAATTTACAGCGTCATGGTTCCGGAGGCCAAAAGTGCAGAATCAAAGTGTTGGCAGAAGTGCAGAATCAAAGTGTTGGCAGGGTTGGACCCTCTGAGGGTGGTGACAGGGGGAGCGCTCCAGGCCACTCTCCTGTGCTTGCCAAAGGCCCTCTTTATTCTGCTCAAGACTGTTCATGTTTTCAGATTGCCTCTGTTTATAAGGAGACCAGTGGTGTAAGATTAGGCACTGCCCTGGTGACCCGATTTTAACTTGATTACCTCTGCACAGACCTTAGCTCCAAAGAAGTTCTCATGTTCTGAGGTACTGGGGATAAGGATTCCAATATAGCTATTTCTGGGGGACACAACTTAGCACAGGCCACTTTGGATGGGTTCGGGGGTGGAGCGATGGAGATCAAAGGGGGCCCAACTTCCCTTAGGCTATGCCCTGATGCCAAGATTTAATCTGTTTCTAGCGCCGGCCTCCGAGATTGCGGTTCCACTGTGCAGTGCAGTGGCAGGCATCAGGCATTTAAGGGCATATGACTTTGCAGTGGTTGAAAATAATTTGGAATAGCAGTCCCTTTAGGGAAATGGTGTATGTATATTAAATAGCTTAAGAAACACAATAAAATTACCTTAGACTGTGTTTCCTGCTGACAAAACAGTTATGAACTTGACCTATTTGAGCTTTGCCTACTATAGTTCTTTGTCATATTTTTTCTCTAAGTCCAGCTCTTTTTTGATATTGTAACAGCTAACTGTATGTCTCTGATAGTCATCTAATTCTCACTGAATTAATGGGAGATTTTAGGCTTAATATAACTTCCAGTGAATATTAAGATGTAATTATAATGCCTGTGTCTTCATATGACTCATGACTTTCAGGAGCTCACAGCATCTCAAGCATGGCCTCATTACTGTAATCCTCTTAAACATCACTTGGACCCGAGTTCCGAGGATCACAACTTCCGCCTTGGGGGAGGAAAACCGAAGGAGCAGAATAGGAAGTTCTATTGTTTAACACGACAAAGAGGGACAGAACAGGACCACATTGTTCTTTTATTATATCTTTTGTTCTGGAGAGTGCTCTATTTAGCTAGATTGTCTTCTGAAGCAACACTTATTCTCTATTTCCGCAGCCCCAGTTGCTGTTTGTGTATGCTGGCTGGTGTCTGGGGCAGGAGCAGTTCTGGATGAATTGAGAAGAAAAGCGACAAAACTTCTATTATAATGCTGTGTTTATTATTGGGTCAATATGATCGATGCCCACCTGTCAGATCTGTAACATTATCTGGGAGCCAGCAGATGGAGCTGTTACAGATAGCATTCAGAAGTTGTTTATTCTCTGCACACGTGCTTCCATCCTGGGGAAATGCCACTTCCTTGTTAGAGCAGTGGGGTTGTTAGCAGCCAGATGTTGAGCACACCTTTTCTCTTGGCCCAAGTCTGCAGAACTAGAAGTCCATTTGGGTGCAGGGCCAAGGTTTTCACTTGTGAAAGGTAGGGTGATAATCTTTTACCTCCCACAGGCCCTCATGGTGGACGAGATGATGTCTATGAATGAGGAGAGTATTAGACACACCGTTTTCTGGAAACCTCACACTTAGAATCATAGACATGGGTTCGGCACCTGTGGCTCAATGGGCTAAGGTGCTAGCCACGTACACCTGAGCTGGCGGGTTTGAATCCAGCCTGGGCCCGCCAAACAACGACAGCTGCAACCAAAAAATGGCCAGGTGTTGTGGCGGGCCCCTGTAGTCCCAGCTACTTGGGAGGTGAAGGCAGGAGACTCGCTTGAGCCCAGGAATTGGAGGTTGCTGTGAGCTGTGATCGGCACAGCACTCTACCCAGGGTGACAGCTTGAGGCTCTGTCTCAAAAAAAAAAAAAAAAAAAAAAAAAGAATCACAGACGTGTTTATAGAGAGCGGGCTGGAGGGGAAAGGAGAGACCTGGGCTGATGATGCCCCACTTCATAAACCGCCTCTATATCGGGCCACTCCAGAGGACACAGACGCAGGTCTCTTGGGATGTTCAGGCAAACACCCTGTACTGTTCATCTGAGCTGGACGTGACAGGTGCTTCTCACCTGTGTTATGAAGGTGTGGTGGTAGATTACTCTTCCCACACTGTGCTTTCAAAGACACTCAGAGAATTTGAAGTGGTTCCAGGTTCCCTTTGATGTGGTAGGTGTTTCTTTCCTGGGGAGGAGAGGAATTTATTAATGGCTTTCAAATCCCGTGTAAACTACCATGAGCAGGAAGGGATGAAAAAATTAGCAAAGTCTTTGGGTCAAATGCCCATTTTCTCCTCTTCCAGCTGACATCATTTTAAGTGTAAAAATTTAAATTATTAATAAATACTTAAGGAATGAGATTTTTCTGGTTATGGCACTTGAAATTTAATTGAAAGCTCATATAATTGTTGAGTTTCAATCTGTTGTTGGAAGTATTTTCAGAACATACCTGTCCGCATTTTTCCAAAGTGGTTATAGTATACCAAAGGTAATTGAGCATTTTAAGAAGTATTCTAGGATCTTGCAATTTTTTGAGTGTTGCACATTTCAAAGACAAGAAGAATGTGATTAGACTGTGTCCTAATACTAGGGAGTAAACTGAATTTTCTCTTTTGAGGTGGGGGAAGTAAATAGCCCTGATATGAGCAAGTCGATCTTATTGGTGAACTCTGACGTTTTTCTAAGAGGTGGCATGTCAGAAATTGGTGGGTGTTTTGATTACCTCCATCGTAGTCCATTGAAGTTCTGCTAGTGTTGTGAATATCATTTGGGACATCACTTCCCAAATGGTCTTAGAAGAAAAATGGATTTTTTTCTTTTCAGATTTTAAGGATTTGTTTATTTATCCTAACATTTTTCCCCAAAGAAATAATGTACTTTGAAGGAGAATGACTTTCTAATTTGCATAAAACCCCACATGGGTAGGACTCAGGCTGCATTTACACATTATCATATACATATGTTTGTACACATTTATGTAGAAATATAATAGCATCATGTAGTATGCATTGCTCTGTTTTTTTTATTTGCTAATACATCTTAAGGTTCTTTGCACGTCTCTCTCGCATTCTTCTTGATGGCTGAATAATATTCCACAGCATCAATGCATGACAATTTCCTTATCTCCTAGTGATATTTATTGTTATTTTCACAACAATAAATACTGCAGCAACAATTCCTTGAATGTGCACTCTTTGAACCCACAGGAGAGTATTTATTTAGAACAGTTTCCTGGAAGAACTATTTCTGGGTTAAAAGACTTAATTAAACACTTTTCTACACGCAGCTAATCTGAGGCATTTGTCTGCATCCCTCCTGCTGGTCATGAATGTGGTTCCTAGAGAAAGTGGATCTTAAAGGAAATGAATAATTAAATCTTCCAGTGTTCTGAACATCTCTTCGTGGTGTTTGAAAAGAACACTCTCCCCTGCTTCCCCAAACCATGTCAGTCATTCTAGTCATTGTCTGGACCAGCATTTATTAACCATCGGGGAGGCGGTACAATTGCTTTCCACTTTTCATATCTCTTGGCACTTTTCTCAAGTTAGCCAGTCTTATCATATTTTTATGATAAAAATCACCATATTTTTATGGTAAGAACTTTCACTGTCCTTTCAACATTATTCTTTGGGTTCTCCTGAAAGGACCAGGATCTCAAGGGGGTGGTGGTGGCAGTGGTCAAGGATTCCACTAGGCTCAGGAGAGGACAGAGTTTCCCAGAGTGGCGGGAATCCCCTGGACCATGGGGAATGGCTGGGAGTGGTGCTGGGGAAGGCTCTGGAGCACATTGAGGGGACCTGAAGAGGTGGCACAGTGGGGAGCCCACAGCAAGAGGGCGTTTGTTTGAATGAGGGAGTTCAGAAAATGATATCGAAGAAATAAGCAAGTTAGAAGGAGGTACCAGAAAAAAAATGCCAGAGGCAAAAGAAGTGACAGCCCTAAGGGACAGGATGACAGTAATTCCACAGCTCGGCGTGACCTGACATCCGTGCCATTGTCTGTTTGGTGTTCCCTTATTCTTCACTCGCTCCTCTCTGGTGGTGTGTATTGCCAGGATTTCAATACCTGTGTATTGAAATGTGTGGTGCAGTGAGTGTGTGTGTGTGCATTTTGCTGGAGAGTTATTTTAATGCAAAATTTGTAAGTTTGGTTTCTCAAAATGTGGCAATGCCAAAAGAGAAGAGAAATTGCTTGTTGCCAGCTCGGCAGTGTACTAACAACTCTCTACACGAGGGCCGAGTTTTCAGAGCCCACAGTTGTGTATAAATATAACATCTTGCCTCTTCTGCAGCAAAACAGGGCAAAAGGATGTCCCCCTTGCTCCTTATGTTAGAGTTTGTCAGTATTGTTCTTTTTTTTTTTTGAGACAGAGTCTCACTATGTCGCCCTCGGTAGAGTGCTGTGGAGTCACAGCTGACAGCAACCTCAAACTCTTGGGCTCAAGCGATTCTCTTGCCGCAGCCTCCCAAGTCGCCGGGACTACAGGAGCCCGCCACAACACCCTGCTATGTTAGTAGTGTTCTTTCTGGATATGAACAATACAGACATATTGTGGATTAGGAGGAAAATTAGATGATAAAACATGAGCAGTCAAGGCCATTTCAAACCTGCTGCTGGTTGCCTCAGATAGCACCAGGCAAATAAGCCAATGTGTTGCTCTTCATGCATTTTAAACTCTGATTTCATCATCTTTTCCATCTAAAGTACTAGGTGGGGCACTCAGATGACCTTTTCAAAATAGTTACGTAACCATGGAGATGCCTGTCTTTTGATTTTAAAGTGTAGATCCAGGTGTGTTGTATAGAATCCCTACTCTCATTCTATCGTTCCCCTGCTGGCCCAAGCAGGTTTCTTTGAAGAACCTAGGAGTTTGGCCAGGCGCAGTGGCTCACACCTGCAATCCTAGCACTCTGGGAGGCCGAGCTCAGGAGTTCAAGACCAGTCTGAGCAAAGCCAGACCCCATCTCTGCTAAAAATAGAAAAACTAGCTGGGCATAGTGGCAGGCACCTGTAGTCCCAGCTACTCAGGAGGTTGAGGCAAGAAGATCGCTTGAGTCCAAGAATTTGGTGGTTGCTGTGAGCTATGATGCAATGGCACTTTACCCAGGGTGACAGAATGAGACTCTGTCTCAAAATAACTAAATAACTAAACAAACAAACAAACAAACAAACAAACCACGAGAAGACCAGCCAGCCTGAGGACCCTGGGGATGTTGGTTTTCAAATTATTTCTACAGTTAGCCAAATGTTTACTTCCTTCTATGACTTGACTATTTGTCCCCTCCAAAACTCATGTTGAAAATGGATTGTCAGTGTAATGGTATCGGGAAGTGAGACCTTACAGAGGCCTTTAGGCCATGAGGGCTCCATCCCAGGCATTGGGTGAATGCCTTTGAGAAGGGCTCTCCCCCTTCTTGCCCTTTTGCTTTCCTGCATGTCATAATGCAGCAAGAAGGCCAGTGCCTTGGTCTTGGACTTGCCAGCCTCCAGAACACTGAGAAAATGAATTTCTATTTTTTATAAATTACCCAGTCTACAGTGTTCCGTTATAGCAGTAAAATGGACTAAGACACTCTCCCCAGTGCTTTTTACTCCCACGTGGCTCTCTCTGAAGAGTGCAAAGCCTGCGGGAAAGTTGTGCCCAGGCGGACCTCCCACTTCTCAGGCAGGGAGGTCTTTTCAGCAGGAGCAGACAGCCCTCGCCAGGTCTCAACTCACCCAGCCTCACTCACGTCATTTCAGGTAAAGATGTCGTGTTTGTTCCAGGCACAAACATGTCCAGGCGACTGGCTGTATTCAAAAATGGAACATTATGACACAAGAGGACCCGGCACAAAACTGCACCCTGGAGCCACTCAGAAGGCACTTTCGATGGTGGAGATCAAATAGAAGCTGAGTGACTAAGTTCCCCACCCCCACTTACTCAGTGAGCTGGGCAGAGTCACTGAATGCACACACCTGGGTGAACAGATGGTGCCTGGTGCTACTGTCATTTTAAGTGGCTGAGTGGCACACTGCACCCTCAAGGACAGCAGGTAGACCACTGCAGTTAAACAGGGGATTGTGTCCTTCCAGAAAGGATCCACCATCTTGGTGGAGTCAAGGGTAGCTCCTCTTTACAGAGGAAGTGAGGACAGCTGAGATTTTCTAGGTGACATGACCTTTAGTGAATTATTTCCAGCGCATTGTCTGCAGACTCACGTTGCTTGAGCTCCCTATGAGCAGCGTCCTGGAGGGAGCTATTTCCTGCTTGTCTGGACCTTGAGTTTCTGCTGCTCACAGCAGCTGGACTTGCCATCTGCATACATCAAGACTATGTGTTCTCTAATTTGACATTTCCAAAATACGACTACTCTGCAAAATTATTGGAGTGAAATGTGTCTGACCGGCAAGCACACAGCCTGTGTGTGAGAACTTGGGAGATGGACTGACGAGGGCTCCCCCAGCTTCTATTTGGTCCCCAACATCCTGGCAGGTTGTATTAATTCCTAACATGCAAAGGCAGCTGCACGTTGGGATCTAATACTGCGGCAAGGCTGAGATCTGTTATTATTCCGAGTATTAGCATTGTTTGGTCTAGAATAACTTAACCGTAATGACCCATTGAGAAATCAGTATGACACGAAAGCCAGTGTGCGTTTTCTTAAAGATGAACTGGCTGATGGTTTTTAGCAATGTTTTAACAGAAGGAAGAAGCAAATTTCAGAAGTAAATGAATCAGAAGATGATAAGCATGTAATACGTTTGTAGTACACAAATGATTTTGGTGTAGCTTGCCATTATCACCATATTGTTCTAGAAATACATATTATGGTCTTTTACTTTGTATTCACATTATTCAGCTTGTCCATAGTTGTATGTGTTATATATATGTACTTGTCACTCATCAACAACACACTTAAATTTTCTTTTCTTAAAAGACACTCGATTTAGTGTTGCATGATGAAATGGTAGGAAAGGTTGAGGGTGGAGAGAAGAAAGGTGGGGCTGTAATTTTAGTGATTGGAGGAGAAAATATTAAACATCTTCCCTCAGATTCCCTCTTCTTATTCTCAAAGTGAAAGTGTCTTAATTACTTTTGTTGCTAATGATAAGAAAATTAAATGTTTGCAGAGGTATGAAGCCAAAGGTGGAGGGACCTCTGCAGTCCCACCTCACAGGATTACAGCCATTTACAGTTTGATGCATACGTTTCTCAATTTTTGAATGCACAGATTTGAGTAAACATGCATAAGTAAGATAAATGGGCTTATTCCGAACCCACTGCTCTGTAAGCGGCTTCTTCATTTGACTAGATCTCTAGCACACTTTCTCATGTCAGCAAATATTTATGTGGCATTAAGAAGGATGCTCCATAATTTATTCCACTGGTCCTACTGACAGTTTTTGATTGGTTTCAAATTTTCCACGTTTATAATCCGTGTCGTAGGTATTATTTTATATAGATATTAGTGTGTATTTTGCCATTCATCAATTACCACAAGTGCCGTTGCTGGTTATTTTGATTTTCTAAAAACTTTGAAGCAAAATACCTGGGTTTTAGGAGATAAGCTTCTTTGATTATCTGCACAGGCGACAAAGCACAGCGAGGCTGAATTCCTGGCTGAATGACTCCTGTCATCACTGGTTGTGGGAGGCAGAATTCTAAGGGGTGCATGAGGTTCCAGCCCTCTGGTGCACACCGGGGTGTGACCCCTTTCCCTTGACCGTGAACAGGATGGGCTGTCACTCCTCTGGTTAATTTTGTGTTCCTTACGAGAGATTATCTGGGTGGGTCTGACTTGGTCATGGGAACCCTGTCAAGGATGTCTCTCGTTGGTTAAGAAGGACAAAAACAACCATGTTGGGAAGTCCCTGGAAGTCCCACAAGGCAGGCAACAGAGTGCTCTCCCGGAGCTGAGAGGGGTTTCTGGCTGGAGATGTCAGTCCTACAACAGCAAGGAATGAATTCTGCCAAACACCAGTGAGCACGGGCAAGACTCCCCATGGGCCCCAGGCAAGGGAACAGCCCTGGCTGGCCTCTTCATTTCATTTCGGGCAAGACTCCCCGTGGACCTCAGGCAAGAGAACAGCCCTGGCCGGCCTCTTCATGTCAGCCTGGGAGACCCTGAGCAGAGGACCCTGTTACTTTGTCCTTTGGCTAAATTTGTCTTGTTTAAGTTCCTGACTTAGCGATAACTTGTTACACAGGAATAACGAACTCCTATTACAGCAGACAGAGGAATGGAACTGCCAGCACGCTATCATGCCTGGGGAAAGGAGGCCTTCCCTGGGACCCCCTCTCCTGAGAGGAGTAGGCTGGCCTGAGATGTGAGCCCAAGGCCCTGTGCTCATGGCCTTCTTCCAGGAGCCCCAAATTCATCCACAGTCCTGCCTGTCAGGAGGATTGCTCTGGAGAAGAAAAACCCAACTTTGCCTTCTCAGTCAGAGGACAAAAGGGAATTTCTGGGAGAATTTTATTGCCCTAGCAATTTAAAATTATTATTGTTATTATTTTGAGACTGAGTGTCAAGCTGTCTCCCTGGGTAGAGTGCCGTGGCATCACAGCTCACAGCAACCTCCAACTCTTGGGCTTAAGCGATTCTCTTGCCTCAGCCTCCCAAGTAGCTGGGACTATTGACACCCGCCACAACACCTGGGTATTTTTTGTTGCAGTTGTCATTGTTGTCCGAACCTGCCAGCTTTGGTGTATTGGCTGGCACCCTACTCACTGAGCTATGGGCACCGAGCCTAACATTACTTTCAAGACAAATAACATCAGTATGGGCTCATGCATTCTCATTCAATTCTAAAGATTGCTATTATTACCCTTTTGGTGCTCAGATTGTGCTAGATTTTCCCACAAGAGCTCCTTCAATCCATCTTTGGTATCCTTTTGAACCATCCTCTTATTTTTTTGAGCACATCTTTATGTGTTCTGGCACAACAAATTATTCCAGACCCATCTGGTACATTCCCTGGAATCAGTCGTTTCTATAAGGAATTTAGAAACCAAGATGTGGGCAGTAGAGGAGCTTGCGGATTTTAGACCCTTTTGAGCTATGAAATTTCTTTTCTCTCTCCTTTCTCCCCTTGTTAAACTTCTTCCTGTTCCCTTCTTTTCATCCTATTCCATTCTGACACCACAGAGTTCACTAATTCCCTTCTTTAAAGGCGGGAAACCTAGTTCTCATTATTTATTCATTTGCTCAATCCCACGTAATACAGAAAAGACTCCAGTATTATAAACTACAAGCACCGAGATAAACGAACAATCTAAGTAGAACACAGTAATTATTTAGGTCTATTAGTTACACACATGGACTCAGGATAAATAGAGTATGTCATTCAGATTTATGGGTTAGGTTTTTGCTTCTGTTCAGTGCGGTTACATTATTCATTTGAAGTATGATTAGGTTCACTTGTTTCTGTTTGGTTTATCCTGTTTTAATTTACTTTTTTGTTTTTCAAATTATTCTTTTCATTATTATTAAGCAGGAAATATTTTATTTTTTTTATTTTGTTATTATTATTGTATTAGAGACAGAGTCTCACTTTATCATCCTCGGTAGAGTGCTGTGGCGTCATAGCTCATAGCAACCTCCAACTCCTGGGCTTAGGCGATTCTTTTGCCTCAGCCTCCCGAGTAGCTGGGACTACAGGCGCCCACCTCAATGCCCGGCTATTTTTTTATTGCAGTTTGGCCGGGTCAGGTTCGAACCCGCCACCCTCAGTATATGGGGCTGACCCCTTACCCACTGAGCCACAGGCGCTGCCTGAGCAGGAAATATTTTAATAAGAAATTATCCCTAGAAGTCCTTTTTGCTCCAGAAACTGCATTCTAGATCTAGGGATCCTCTTGATCTGAAATGGAGTCCCTTGGGAAAGGGCGATGGCTCCCCAGCTGCACCCCAAACTCATTTGCTCACCAAAGGAGAGCAAACCCTAGGAGAAGTCAGCTGTAGAGCTGGTGTTACCCCGAGAGCATCCCTATGGCATCAGGATGTGCCCTGTGGTGGATTACATCTCAGCCCAGAACACGGTGTCCAGATGCATCTGTACTGCTGTGACATTGAAGTAGGAAGAGCGAGTGGTGGACACAGTGGGAGCTGCCCACACGCCGTGGTGGAGGACGGCCCGGCTGCATCTCCCCCTCTCCTGCAGATCCAGGAGAACGAACAATGAGCGTCCTGGATTGAAAAAATATCATTTTGCAGGACAGTGTTGGGAAAACTGATAAAATGAGAGTGAAGACAATTTAGATATACCTAATATTGTATCAAGATTCAATTTCCTGAATTAATTTTTTTTTTTTTTGTCAGATTCTCGAGCTGTAGCCCTGGGTAGCATCTAAGCTCACAGCACCTCCAACCCTTGGGCTCAAGTGATCTCCTTGCCTCAGTTTTTCTTTTCTTTCTTTCTTTTCTTTCTTTCTTTTTTTTTTTTTTTAGTAGAAATGGGGTATTGCTTTTGCTCAGGCTGGTCTCGAACTCATGAGCTCAAGCTATGCACCTGCTCGGCCTCCCAGAGTGCTGGGATAACAGGCGTGAGCCACAGCACCCGGCTCTGAATTAAATATTTGCTCTGTGGTTTATAGAGATGGTTCTTGTGCTTCGTACTCCCTTTGGGAAGCTGTGCACCAATGTCAGCTCTTGTCCACCCTTCAAAGCAATTGTGGAACTCTTTTCCTGGGAGAGTCACCAGATGGCCAAGGGGAGGTCTCAAGGTGACCACAGTAATATTTAGCAATGAAGTGTGCGGCACTTTTTCTAGGATGAGTTCTCGAACTTTATGTCTGACCTCACATGCATACACGCATACATCCACATATATACACACAAACACACATCTCCACACACAGAGACGCACATGCACGTGTCCACACGAACGGCAAAGTGTAAGTACCTGGTAAAGAGTAAATGGCAGTTCATCGATACCACTTTGTAATTTTTCTGTAGTTTTTAATATTTTCAAAATAAAAAGTAAAAGCATCGATGCTTGATACAACAGATGGATTTTGCGTGTGACTGGTCAGCCACGTTATGCCTGTACATCTACATCAAAAATCCCTATACTTTTATTCAGACACTCATGGAACAGTTAAGAATGGATCATATCTTAAGCCATAAAGAAAACTTCCATAAATAAATTTTGGAAAGAAAGTAAACGCTTTCACTGTTGAAAAAGAAAGAATGAAAACTAAATTATTACATTCAAGAAATTAAAGAAACACATCAACACAAGAGCTAAACAAAGCTCAAAGGTGAGATTAAAGGAGATAAAACATCAGAAGTAAGTGATTCAGAAAACGGAAAACCAATCATATTGAAAAGCACAGGACTGGTTCTTTGAAACAACCAGTGCCATAGGCAAACTATCACTGGGTTAACTTAAAAATGCAAACTTGTGGGGCAATCCCACTTTATGGAGAGCAGTAGGTAACCTACTCATGTAGTTCACCCTTTTAATAAAGCAACAAAGAAAAATTCATAGAACCTCAAGAGTTGTCAAAAGTCATTCAATAGGTGTGATCTTCTGTGTCGGTGAGCGACCTGAGACCTAAGCTCCATTAGCAGTGCACAGAGCCCTCCTAACTCCGCCTCTGGATTCTGAAGGGCTGAGAGAAACAATTCAGAGGCCCCCTGGGTGGAGAAGCATTTATCTGGCCAAGGGAAATGCAGGAGGGTGACTGGAACCTCCAAAGCAGAGGGAGTCTCCAAAGGACACAAAGAAACGGCCAAGAGAGAGCATCCAGTTTGTGTTTGCTGCCCAAGGACAGAAGCTACTAGCCAAGCGCCTTTTCTCTTCCACACACCCTGGCCACCCTCACACAGGTGGACTTCAGGAGGAAGGATTGGTCCAGAATAGCCAGCAGGACATGGAGGGGGGGTTGAGGTCAGAAAGGCAGAGAGAACAGGACCACCCTTCCTGAGGGCAGGCAGATGAAGTGACAGAAAGGTGGGCGGAAGCCTTACTATTAACTAGGTGAAGGCTTTGGTGAATAAGGACGTTGGACCAGACCTGCTGGTTATGACACTGTGACTGTGTGGTTCGAAATTCTGGCCAAGTTTTCATCGTGGCAAGGAAGGATTTCTCCCACTAAATAAAGTGTACAGGGCTATTGGGAGGCAAAAACAGAGTATTTTCATAACATACTTCCCTCGATTTATCTTTCTCTTCTTGCATTTTACTGTAAGCAGACAGAGGAGAACAGGTGATACCTTCAGTCTTTTTCATGGAATTCCCTTTAGATGCTCAGGTCCAGCAGCCGGGTTTGGTGCTTTCTGGGCCACTGCAGATGACAGCTTTGCTACATTTTCTGCCCTGCACATCCAGGAGCCCATCCCGCCAGCTTCTATGACCATGCTCCCTACTCCCTTTTAACCCTCACCTGCTTGTCCTCAAAGTTCAGATTTCTACTAACCAGACTGTTTAGGCTCTTTCTACCACACTCCTCAAAATCCTTCCAGCTTCTGCTCACTGTCTGGTTCCAGAGCCACCCCCACCTTTAAAGCACCTGTTATGGCAGCATACGCCTTCCAGGTACCAAAAATCTCTGCTTGTCATCCATTGCTGCATGACTGATCACACGATGTTAGCATCCTGGAACAACAGACATTTATTCCCTCAGAGTTTTTGAAGTTCGCCTGGGCCCTGCTCCAGGGTTTCTCATTGTTTTGAATCAATGGGACTTGTGAGAAGTAGGCTGGGTCTCCTCTGCAGGCTCTGCTTCCTGAAGGGGAGGACCCTCGTCCTGGCATGGGGTTCGCAGTGGGATTCAGTTCCTTTTGGATTGTTAGAGTGAGGGGCCCAGTTCTTGGCTGGCTATTTACTGGTCAGAGGCCACCCTCAGTTCCTTGCTCTGTGGGCAGATCCCTGACATGGCAATTTGCTTCCTTAACACCAATGAGAAAAAGAGTTGGCTGGTGAGACAGTCACGATCTTTATTAGCTAATCATGGAAGGAACATCCCATTGCTTTTGCCATATCCTATAATTTTAGCATAAAACCTATAGGATATAGTTTTATAAATGGCTTCTGATAAAGGGTCAAAAATGAATTTTCAAAACATAGCGTCACTTCACTTAGGATAAAAATTTAAAGTGAATATTATGACCTTATTGAAATTATTTAAATTTTTTCTCTTTAATTCCAAAAAATGTACCTCTGTGGACTGGTTTCTCTACTGTGAAATGTTGCTAAAGCCAAACTAGAAATAGTTTAGCTACATCTTTTTTGTGTGTGTGTGTGTAGAGATGGAGTCTCACTTTGTTACCCTCAGTAGAGTGCCGTGGCGTCACACAGCTCACAGCAACCTCCAACTCCTGGGCTTAGGCGATTCTCTTGCCTCAGCCTCCTGAGTAGCTGGGACTACAGGCACCTGCCACAACGCCCAGCTATTTTTCTGTTTTTTGGCAGTTTGGCCAAGGCCAGGTTTGAACCCGCTACCTTCAGTATATGGGGCTGGCGCCCTACTCACTGAGCTGCAGGCGCCGCCCAGTTTAGCTACATCTTATGCACCGTGAGTGGGACAGTTGTCAATCCAATGTGGGTCATACACATTAAGAGGCAAGGAGAAGACTCATTTGTTGTGTTAAAGACTTTAAATATGTTATTTCATTCTTGTTTTGGTTATCATCGATGTGTAACAAACCACCTTCAAAACTTAAAGGCTTATAGTAAAATGACCATTTTATTATATCTCATCGTTTGTTATGTTAGGAATTCAAGCCTGGCTTAGCCAGGGATCATTGGGTATCATCACACTGTCACCGGGAGAGTCCAAGACCTTTTCACCTAAATGCGGTGCCTTGAAGGGAATGGAAGAAAGAAAGAGCTCCACCCCAGATAGAATCAGAGTCTCTCTCTGTGGTTGACTCTACAAGGTAGCCAGACGTTCTGCATGGTGGCCTAGTGGTCCCAGAGAGTATGTGAAGTGACGAAAGTAGAAATTTCTAGCCTCTGAGGTTCAAGGAGCTAGTTAACAGTGCCTTTTCCTACATTCAGCTAGTTAGTGTGGTCACAGGGAGTCCCACTTCCCAATGGGAACAGTGCCAAAGAAGGTGTGGTTCTCATCAACTCTCCCTCCATTGTAACTGTTAAACGGCAAAAAGTTATGAGTGTAATTGCAATTTTATAGTATAATAATTGACTATATGCATCTTCAAAAGAACATGCCCAGTTTTATAGTTCTTTCATTTTTTCTATTACGTTTGTTTTGATTATTTGTTGAAATGTACTTTTCTGTCTGATTAATCTAAAAATAAAGTGTGGGCTTGGATTTTGTCCTTTTCATTTTATTTTTACGGCAATTTATTTTTATTGTTTCTTACAAAAGCATTGGTCTGAGGACGATTGAAAGTTTAAAGACCTCCTGGTCTTTACCCTGAGAGAGTTTGCACAGTGCTACTGCAGAAAATCTCTCAACAAATGATGGGGCTGAATTCTGATAAACTCATCTTAAATTTGGAAAATCATAAGAAACCTTGTAAGCCAGGGCAGGCTGCACCAAGTGGGTGATCTGCTGAGCTGGAGCAGCAGGACACTGTGGGGTGGGTCCAGTCTGTGCCGATCACCAGCTGAGTTCTCCAGGTCCGGGGCCACTCAGAGGTCACTGTTTCTTCTCTCAGTCATGGGTGCACCCAGAAAACCTGCAGGGAAGTTCCCTGCCAGAGGGACGACTGTCCACGGTCAAGTTGTGAATAGTCCAGCCAGAGAGGGAGCCACTTTTGACAGAGATCCAGAGAAAGTGTGACAGTCTTAGGAATTGGAGTCCCCAAAGGGCTTCCTACTTGGGATAGCAAAGAAGAAGATACTCAGAGTTAAACATAAAGGCTGCGTCTGGATGGTGACAGCCCAGAGGCACAAGTGCAGAGCTTTGATGACACGTGGAAAGGGGGCTTTAGCTGACCGTAAGGTCAACATAAGTCAGTATGCCCCCCCCAAATTAAAATGAAAAGATAAACTTGTTCTTAGATTCCATTTATAGAAATTCGTATCTGGAACAAAGGAAGTGAGTTTCACTGTATTCCAGAAAATGTATTCATCAGTTATTAACGGGGCACTTCCTGGGTGGATCTGGGAACACAGAAGTAAATGAAGCAACACCAGCCTTGGGCATGGGGTGATGTCGCTATTCCCCAGAATTCTGTATTCCTACTGAGGATAACTGCATGAAGCTCTAGTTTCATGGGAATGTGGAAAATTAGAGTGGTCCCTAAGGACAGAACTGGGACATGGAGGACTTAGATGATTGTGTGTAAATGGCGTGTAAAGAAATGGAGGTAGCCAGGTATGGTGGGGAGCACCTGTAGTCCCGGCTACTCGGGAGGCTGAGGTAGGAGGATCGCTTGAGCACAGGAGGCTGCTGTGAGCTATGGGGAGGCCAGGGCACTCTACCCTGGGCAGCAGGGTGAGACCCTGTTGGGAGATGATACTTTCAGGATCCTTTCTGTATTGGGTTCTAGGGAAGTTTCTCTGAAAGCGCACGGGGAGGAGGTGCAGTGTTCTCTCCTGAGTGAGAAGCTGGCCTTGGTGCCACTTTGCTGCCATCTCCCTTTGCCACTGGTGATCATTGTCTCCCCTGGGGGAGCAAGAAGGAGAGGGTGCAGTCTGAGTGGTTTCTCTTATTAAATAATACGAATACATATAACTAAATAAAGGGACACTTGGTGCCATTTTTTTTTTTTAACATTCAAAACTGTGCTAACCAATAAAAAGCCACTAGCCACAGGGGACTATTTACATTAAAGTTAAAATTAAATAAAATAAAACTTTACGCTCCTCAGTTGCAGTAGTCCCGTTCTCGACACTCAGTAGCCGCGTGGCCTATGTGGGCAATGGCATTGAAGGACGTAGCTCATTTCCATCTTCACAGGGAGTTTTGCTGGAAAGTGCTGGAAGGGCTCCCACATGGGAGAGGACTCACTAAGTCCGTGTATTATTTAGATCTGAGGGTTTGGAAATTTGAGCAGGACAGATTTTAGTCTTGTGTTAGCAAAAACTAATGCGTAGAAATAGCTGTCCCAAGATGCCTCGTAACCAGTAAATTCCCCGTTTCTGTAGGGATTCAGCTCAGGGCTGGGTGGTCATCTGATTCAGATTCTCTCATGCAGTTGCTTTGGCCGCGCGTTTCCCCCCGAAGGATTCTCTGTGCTGTGAACGGTGTTCTCTGTCAAGCACTGCTTCTCTGGCAGGCAGGCAGCTGCACGCTTTCCTCACGTCATCACATTTGTGGTTTCTGGGCCGTTCTGCAAGTCAGGTGATGTCATCACCGTTTACAGACAGGAAACAGACCCAGGCCTGTCTGGTCCTGAGCTTGTAACTGGTCCACTCTGACCTTAAACTAGCATACGCTCCATAAATGCCGGGCGACTGAACAAAGTGCACCAAGTGGGTACATTAGGTCCTAAAAAACAATTTTCCTGTGTGCCTGGAAAACCAAAGTAAAAATGAATTAGACATGAAGAAGGGAAGATTAATAATCAAGTATTAACATTGGTTAGTTCTTGGTAGAATTTGAGGTTTTTCTTTTTGTCTTTATTTAAAAAAACATATTGTTACTTATTCAACAAAAAATGCTTTGCTTAAAAATGTAATACCTGTGTGAGCACTGAGTTAACTTCAGTGTCTACATAGAGTGTTTAAAACTCCACCCCCAAAACATAGTGACTTACAAACGACAATGACTTATTATTTCTCACACTCATTCCCCTGGGCCTCTCTCATGTGGATCCACCTTGAAATTGGCTGGGCTGGGCTGTCCGAGGCAGCCTCACTCACGCTCAGCACTTGGACCTGACTGTTAGTGGAGCGCCCTCCTCTTCTGGCTTTCCCCTTCCAGGAGGTTCCTCCCACTTCCTTAGTTGGTCTAGTGGTTTCTGGCAGCATTCCAGGAGTGTCCAAGCGGGTGAGGGTGGAAGCTGTAGCTTCTCCTGAGGGCTGAGCTCTGGCACACGCTGGATTCTGTTGATCGAAGCCAGCCTGGTTTAAGGGAGGGAGGCATCAGCTTTTGATGGGAAGAGCTGCAGGATACTATGACCATTTATTTTTTTCCGACCTACCCTTGCAAAGCATGCATTTAAACCTCATGGATACAGGGAGAGAATAGTGTAGGAATTGTCTCAAATGCCACCTTGGAATGTTGAATTGATTTCTTTGTGGTCTGTGGATGATTTATTCAGAATTCTCACGGTTGGCATTCATGTTATTCTTACCTCTGCGGGCATCCTGTTTGGGCCTGTGATGCCTCAAATATAATCCTGAACTTACTCAAAGGTCCAGGCTTTTTACTTTTGAGTGATTATACTCAAGTGGAAATAATAGGTGACAACCAATAGTTTTTATACATGCGAAGGTCCTCTGAATATTTTCAGGCGGGGTTGGTAGTTGAAAGATAAAACAAATAAAAGCTTGATCAAGGAAGCAACTCAAATGTCCACGAGGGTGAACAGAGGAGGAAAATGTGACACATACATACAATGGGACATGATTCAGCTGGGAAATGAAGGGAAGTCTGTCACATGCTAAAACAGATGAAACCTGAGGATAGCGCACTCACTTACCGTGTATTTATACCAGTCACAAAAGGGCAATATTTTATGATTCCCCTTATGAGGAGGAATTCATAAAAACAGGGAGTAGGTTGGAAATTTCCCAGGGCAGTTTTGCTTTGCAAGAAGAAAGAATTCTGGAGCTCTGTAGTGGAACAAGATAGATACACTTAGTTAGTATATCTTATAGTATGAACTCTACACTGGTTAAAACGGTAAATGTTATGCTTTTTAACCACAATTAAAAATTAAAACAATAAAAAGAATTTGATTAAGGAAAAACCTGTAATGTTCCCACTGAAGGCTTTTATCACAGAGTACAGTTCACAGCTGTGGTTGTCTTCTGGGCCTTTAGCTAGGGGAGCCTTGCTTCTCGGTGGGAACAGAATCCGGAGACCCGTTGACAGAGGAAAATACGTGCTGGTCAGGTTCCCATCTTAAGAGAGCCCTAATGCAGCCTGTGTAGGTTGGTTAGAGGAGCTCAGTTAGTGAGCGAGTCCCACGATGGCTGGAGGGCTGGCTTTACACCACATGTGCCCTGCAGCGTGGCCACCAGCTGAGCTCAGCGCCTTAAATGCCACCTGTCAACCATAAGTCGAAACCTTTCAGTTGCTAACCATTGCATCTGTACATCCCTGAGAATTTGCAAACCCTCTTCCTTAGGTCAGAAGTTGCTGCTGACTGAAGGGACAGGTAGTTTCCCGCTGAGGTCCTGTTAGGGCTGAGATGGGAGCTCCCGCTTAGGTCCTGTTAGGGCTGAGATGGGAGCTCCTCTCAGTGCTCCTTCTTCTGCACCCATTGGCCACATCGCTTGACGTGTGTTGGAACCTCTCTTAGTAGTGAATTCACCTGACTGCTGGGGACAGCGTTAATGGGGATTGTTTTCTTCTGCGTAAGAGGAAGTCTTGAATAGGCAGTCAGGGTTGGGTGGAGGACTTGTCTGTTCTTCAATTCTACCACCCCCAGGGGTTTGGAATCTGGGCTAATTCATCCTGCCTTGAGGTACCAAATGGCAGAGAAACACACCCGCTGAGTCTGCGTGTCCACCAGTAAAGCACGGCTTTTCTGGAAGCCTCACCTAGAATACACCTCACTGGCCCGTGGCAAAGTGTCTGAGAATGGGAGGGTATCCTGGGTGGGATGGCTGAGTCACTTACCAGGTTTACTACAGTTAGTCATCAAAACCTTCCTAAAGCACGTACATCCATGCAGTGCCCAGCCTCACACGACACTGTGTCCCAGACAGTTGGAAATGGAGCGCCAGCCTCACGGCAGGGAAGCTTGTAGGTGCCCTCTGCAATGCCAGCCCACGCCTACCATCCGCTTCCCAGGTGCTGCCTCCAACAATTCCCTTTCCAGTGATAAATCCCTTAAACACACAGGAGATTTTGCGCACAGGTATTCCATGCCTTGCATTTTGCTTGTGCCAAATATATATTTGTTGATTCTCTGAAATAATTGGATTCCTTTCCTCTCTTAAGACAATTCTAGACTATTCCAGGGATGGACATCGAGAGAGCTTCTGCTGTAACACAGAAACACGTGACTTTTCTTCCAGATGGCAGAGACAGTGATATTGCCTTTAAGGACGGTTCCTGTCATAGCTGGAGGCTTTATGCTTACGCCCCTCCCCCAACTTCAGCTCTTGCGGGGTCTGTTGGCTGCTGCGCAGACACACTTAGTAGCCGACTTGGTGGTAGAAGGGCTGAAAAACACAATCTCCATTGATGCATAATGAAAATAATGGGGTTCTTTAAATAGTGGGGGATGTTAATATACATTATTATAACACAGTGTTAATACCTATGTATATAATATTAATATACGTCTATTTGTCCTTTTTTCCCTCGTTTTGCAGAAGGGCAGTCTGCTGGTAGATGAAGCTCAGGAATGACTGAGTGCTGAACTTCTCCCTACCACGGCGGGGTCGGGGGACAGCAGCCTCTCCAGGGTGCTCATTTTGTTTTGGAGCCCAACGAGCCCTCTGAGACCTGCAGCGCTGCCTGGCACGGCCGGGACCTGGCTGTTCTGCTGGGGCAATTTTGCCCAGGGCCTGCGGGAACCACAGGCTCATCTGTATGTTCTCATTGTGACGGTTTCAGAAGCCTCCATTTCTGAGGTCTTCCATTGGCACACTATAATTTCAGGATTGACAATGATGCTGACAAGAGTGAAAAGAAAACATGTTTAGGGAAGCAGGAATTTCTCTCAACCTTTATTTTGACATCCAGCAGTAGATGATGGATGTTTTAAATTACTCTTGATAAGAAGCTATCAGTAGGAGTTATTTTGTTTCACAGATACCTGGCAGGTCAAAAACATACTCAAATGGAACAAATATTCTCAAATTAAGTACGAGGAATAGTAAGCCGAGGAGTTCGGGCCACAGGGAAGGAGGGAATTCAGAGGGACAGAAGCTCCTTTACAGGGCTCAGGGGAGCCAGACGCCTGCCTCATGTCCACAAGAAACAAATGCGTTAGAAGAGATAACTGCCGGGTCAGAGGGAAGTCAGGTGCTCGTGGCTGACCTGGAGAGCGCAGCACTTAAGGAACAGGTGGGGGGACCCTGCCACCCAGGCTGTCAGGAGGCCTGGGAGCTTGGACCGAGAGAACAACTCATCCTAAGGACTCTGCAATTTCAGATTTCTTTCAGAGATCACTTAATCTCTCTGAGGCCTTAGTTTCTCATCTATAAAATGGGATAGTAATACCCTTGTTGCTGCAGTGAGGGGCAAAGGGCGTAATGTGCACGAAATTGCCTTGAAAACTGTGTTGCATTGTGCAGTTGTTGTTTGGATAAATAACATTTGCTGTGATAATACAGACAGTAGCTGTGCCTGCTGTGTAAACCATTCTCAACTTCCAACACAGCTATTAGAAGTTATAAATTATATTTGTATAATTATTTGTAAATAATATTCATTGTGAAAGCACTGAGCACCTATCTCGTGCTAGGTGCTGTGCATTGGGTAGAGACAGAGCACCAGTGATCATTGTCTCACTGAAAGTTCCTACAAGTTATTCCTATAAAGTTACTGGGTGACAGTGTGCGCAGATTTTCACGACTTTTTTTAATGCATATTAACCAAATCGGTCTCCAGACCAAATCGCTCCACCACGAGGAGTGTTGGTTTTTCTGCCTTTTCAAGAACACAGGACATCATTTGAAGATTTTATGCCACTCTGGTTTATTATTTTAATTTTAATTTATTTCATTCTTAATGCACTGGATTTTAAAATATATGCTTAATGTCTATTATAATTATATAAAATTAGTGCTTTGTATAAAGCTCTCACAGCAAAAACAAACAAAACAAATATTGTCCCATCTCTTTTGTCTTTGGACAGATAATGATCCCCATAACCTGAAGGGCAGGAAGCCTTGAGCTTTGGTGGATTTAGAGAAAAGCTGCAGTGAGGTCCAGGGTGGAAGGCCTCCAGGGCAGTGGGAGCAGGGCCGCAGAGGGCCAAGAGAGACCCAGAGACCAGGAGGTGGTGTTTGCTAGGCTCTGGCTATTTAAAAAGTCAGGGTGAACTCTGAGGCTGAAACTGTTGACTACCCCAAAGAAATAGATGGTCATCCTTGAGATTCACTGGGGAAAATGCATTTTAGTGGCTGTGTGCTACTGTTTACTCTTAAAAAGTTTTTTTTCTTATGGTAGAGTATAGATAACATAAAACTTACCATCTTAACCAATAATAAGTACACAATTCAGTGGCATGAAGCATGTTCATGCTCTGATGCAGCCATCCACACCTCCATCTCCAGAACATCTTCATCTGCCAGAACTGGGATTCTGTGTCCACCAAACAATAACGTCCCCCTCCCTGGCCCACCCAGACCCTTCATTCTACTTTCCGTCTCTATTAATTTGGCTACTCCTGACAAATGGGTTGACGCAAGTGGCTTGTTTGGTCATCTGTGACTGGATTCTTTCACTTAGCAGAATGTGTTCAAGGTTCATCTGTGGTGGTGGCGTGTGTCAGAATTCCCAGTCTTTCAAGGCTAAATAATATTCCTGTTTACTTCTAAGCCCCCTTAGAGGCCTCATGTGGCGTCTGAGTTCACGAATGTGCCTGTACTGAGCTGGGGCCCGCCCTGGGGACTGTGCGGGGTCAGCTGCTTGGCTCTCCGCACAGCCTGGGCTTTTGCTGGCCCTTCTTCACTGTCCTCGGTGTTGGTTCTTCCTGGGCCTCCTAGGAACTCAGAACTCTCCTGATTGAATCCGTGGAGGCCTTGGTGGGCGAGAAGTGTCCTTGTGCTTCCTCCAAGCTTTGTCTGAGGCCAAACTTCTGTTGCTCCTCTGCGTGATGGGTTCTCTTCCCTTTGGAGTGGAATGGTGGTAGAGTTTGTATCAGCATAGGAATACCTGTTACCAGGTGAAAGTCCTCCTTTTCTTTTGAGACAGAGCCTCAAGCTGTCACCCTGGGTAGAGTGCCGTGGCATCACAGCTCACAGCAACCTCCAATTCCTGGGCTCAAGCGAGTCTCCTGCCTCCGCCTCCCAAGTAGCTGGGACTACAGGCGCCCGCCACAACGCCCGGCCGTTTTTTGTTTTTTTTTTTTGTTTGTAGTCGTCATTGTTGATTGGTGAGCCCGGCCTGGATTCAAACCCGCCAGCTCAGGTGTACGTGGCTGGTGCCTTAGCCCACTAAGCCACAGGCGCCGAGCTGAAAGTCCTCCTTTTTTGTGGTATTTGTAAACCTTAGAGTATACTCAGCCATGAAGAAGGATAAATTCGGGTCTGTTACAACAATTTGTGTGGAATTGGAGACCATTATCCCAAGTGATATAAGGAAAGAATGTAGAAAAAACACTGCATGTCCTCACTATTAAATTGGGACTAACTGATGAGCTCACATGTGCACAGAGGGAAGTCAAACTCAGTGGAAAGCCAGCAGGGGTTGGGATGGGAAAGGGAGGGGGGATAGGCAAAACCTTACCTAATGGGTACAGTGAACACTGTGGGGGTGATGGGCATACTTGTAACCCTGCCTCAAGCATAACAAAAGTGATACCTGCAACTAAATTGTACCCTGGTAATGTTTAGAAATTAAAAAAATTAAGACATGTAGAGTTTGAGTATTTATTTTAAAATCATTTCTTTTAAAAAAAAGAAGAAATTTAAGTATGGCTCTTTGGAAGAACAGGCAATGGAGATGGAATGGTCATTTTAGTATGGGGTTTTAAAAAATAAGAGTATTTTTGCCTCCTCTTCCTCCTCCCATGGAGCTGTTAATAGTTTATTTATACAGCTCCCACCTTAAGCGCGAACTTTAAACTAAACACTTACAGTGTTATAAATGAATAAGAGAAACCGGCAAAGGGAATGAGCCTGCTATAAGATCAGGCGGAGCTGAAAGCTTATAAAAGGGTTCAACAATGCCATCTTCATGTCCTGGACTCCCGGGAGAATTTCCTTGAACTGGTTCACGTAGTCAAAAGCCTTACATTCTTTTCTGAAGGACAGTGGAGATCATTTTAATCATAATGGAGACTATATGCTGTGAAAGTCTTTAAAAGAATGATGGAGAGAGTTTGCATGGTGAAGGATACGTCCCGGGCCAGCTTTCAGCCCACATTAGCACACAGCACTCTCGCGTGGAAACGCAGGCTACCCTCACCAGGACTCCCAGGAACTATGAAAAGTGATGCAAGGCTGGAAGAGAGGCCATGGGTGTTAAGCATGTTAACATTTCCATTATGTCTAAAAGCAGAAAATGGAACAAATAAAGCAGATTGGTTTTTTTCCCCCATTATAATGTATGCCAGAATGTCACAAGCACTCATTGTTTGCAGTGAATACAGAAATATGGGCAATTCAGGCTGAACAATAGACACGGTGGTGATTCCATAAAAGCATCCCATTCGAGTTAAGATCATGGTTTTACCCTTACTTTTCCACCCATAAGGCAGTTTCTTGAATAATATGATCTTTAAAGTTCAAGCTGCATGAAGAAGTGCTTCTTCTTTCCCTTATCACTTTCTCTGTTTCTAAAATGTAAGCAGCACAGAATTACCTGCTATTGAACTATCACATTTGTTTTTCTGGTCCCTTTTGTCAGGCTAAATGCTGCTGTGATTTTGATGCAAACACCCTAATATTTTCACAGGAAGCGGATGCAGGGAGCCTAGCAGTGTGTCTGCTGAGTGCTACTGTAGGTCTTCTCCTTCGAAGGAGGACTTGTTCCAAGCCCTGGCATTGGCTAGTGCAGGGAGGCCGGGGGACTTGCTGGGCCACCAGGGCGGGTGGTGCAAGAGCCAGACTGTGCACTTGGAGGGGATTCCTCATGGTCTTTTCGTCTCCTGGGGATCTCTTGCTCTTAGAGGAAGGGCCTTTGGGCCTGGGTCCTTGAGGGCTCAGAAGCGATTGTGACCTTGAGCCGATGTTTTCAGAGTGAACCAGCTTCCTGAAAGCATGGCAATGTGAAATATTTGTCTCTCCCGAAGAGATGGGTTTAGGAGACAGGGAAAATAGAAGAAGACTCAGCCCTTAAAAAAATAAAATGGTGAACTAATACCTTTTGTAACAACTTGGATGGAACTGGAGACCATTCTCAGAGAAGTATCACAAGAATGGAGTACTCACTATTAAATTGGAACTAATTGGTCAACACCCTTGCACACATACAGCAGTCAAGCTCAACGGAAACCAAGCAGGTGGGAGGGTGGGGGAATTCACACCTGATGGGCACAATGCACGCTATCTGGGGGTGGGCACACTTACAACTTTGACTCAAACTGCACAGAAGGAAATCATGTAACCAAAATGATTGTACCTCCATAATGTTATGAAGTAAAAAATAAGACATGTGAGTTCTCATGAGCCTTGGTCCTGCTCTTTTCGGTCCCTTATTGGAAATGACTGCTGATTTAGAGTGAAACCAATTGTGATATCACTGCCTTCCTGGGTCACTCACCTCTAACATCAGAGCCCAAAGCTGGCACAATGGCTTCCGAGTTAGGCTCAGGGCCTCAGGCTACAAAGGGTGATCCATCTGCCTTGAAGAATCAGCAGGCTTGGGTAGACCCATAATATATGTACACAAAATACCTTGTTTTTGATCCCAAAAGAAAACCAGTTTTCTCATCTCAGTGCAGTGAGATTCCCTCTTCTCCCTGAATTCCTTATTTATTTACTTATTTTTGTGTTGCTGGTTCTCCTTAGTCTTGACTCATGAAACATGGTGAGACTCCTGACTGCTCTGTTGTTTCTTCCTATGAAAACACCTCCCTGAAGTCTTTCTTAGGCCTCAAGCTTGAGTATGCAAGATAAGTGGAAGGCTGGAAGAAGGGGGAGGTGAAATCAGTTCAGAAAATTTAATGAATTAATTATTTCTTTTGAGACAGAGTCTCACTATGTCGCCCTTTGTAGAATTCTGCAAGGTCACAGCTCTCAGCAACGGCAAACTCTTGGGCTTGAGCGATTCTCTTGCCCCAGCCTCCCCAGTAGCTGGGGCTTCAGGCACCTGCCACAACACCCAGCTATTTTTTTTGGTTGCAGTTGGCATTGTTGTTTAGCTGGCCCAGGGTGGATTCGAACCCATCATCCTCAGTATCTGTGGCCAGTGCCCTACCCACTGAGCTATGGGCACTGCCCAGATTTATTAATTTAGACAAGTATTTCATACTGTACTTATACAGAAAATGACAGACACCTGTGTACCCACCAACTTAATCTCACTGATGCTGATACCTGCTTCTGTCTTTTCTTCGGCTCGCCTTCATTCCCTCTCTCACACACACCGTTCTTACACTGCCTGAGCTCTCAAACTTCAGGTTGTATTAAAATCACCTGGAGAAATTGTGACAAGGAAGCCTCCAAAGCTCCATATCAAGGGCATTTGATTCAATGGGACTGGGAGGGAGCCTCATGGTCCCTCTTTTTCCTGATCATCCGTGGCCAATGGAAAGCTTTTAGTAATAATTGTAATAGTAGTTCCAGAAATCTTTCTTTCTTTTTTAGAAACCTTCTTATCTCATTGTAATTTTGGATATACAGAAGGTGGGAAAAACAGAACAGGGAGTCCTTTTGACCCCTCAGCCGCAGGCCCCAGTGTTAACAGTACAGTTACTGTAAACTGTGGAAACGAGGAACTCTCTGTGGGTGCCATGCAAGCTACTAAACTACAGGCTCTCAGTAGACGCCCCAGCTTCTCCAGTGTGGCCTTTGTCCGTTCCAGGATCTAACCCAGATCCCACGTAGCATTCATGGTCCTATCTCTGTGGCGGCCTCCGATCTGTGAGCTCTGCAATGTCCTCAGTCTTTTTTTTTCCTTTATTGTTTGGGATTCATTGAGGGTACAAAGAATTAGGCTACACTGATTGCCTTTGTTAGGTAAAGTCCCTCTGGCAATTGTGTCCCATCCCCCAGAGGTGTGCAAACACGTGAGCCTCCACCCCGCCCTCCTCCCTCTCCCCTGCCCCACCCAGGAGCTCAGCTGCAGCCTTCCTATCGGAACTGTGCACTCTGGATTCCTGCTTCTCCATCCTGACACTTCACTAAGGTCAGTGCGCGCCGCTCAGTTCGGCTCAGTCTCTCCTCGCCCTGGCGATTTTTTTTTTTTGAGACAGAGCCTCAAGCTGTCACCCTGGATAGAGTGCCGTGGCATCACAGCTCACAGCAACCTCCAATTCCTGGGCTCAAGCGAGTCTCTTGCCTCCGCCTCCCAAGTAGCTGGGACTACAGGCGCCC
>CAUYRH010144845.1:0-10241 GCA_963574655.1 Perodicticus potto
GCACTGGAGTGGACTGCCAAGGGTCCATTCCCCAACCCATCACTTACTAGCTTTATGACCTTGGACAGGTTTCCTAACCTCTCTCTCTTTTTGGAGACAGAGTCTCACTCTGTAGTCCCAGCTAGAGTGCAGTAGTATCATCATAGTTCACAGCAACCCCAAACTCCTGGGCTCAAGCCAAGTAGCTGTGACTACAGATGTGAGCCACCATGCCTGGCTAACTTTTTTTCTATTTTTTTTTTTTAAGATAGGGTCTCACGGCTCGGCGCCTTGGCTCAATGGGCTAAGGCGCCAGCCATGTACACCAGAGCTGGCAGGTTCGAATTCAGCCCGGGCCCGCCAAACAACAATGATGGCTGCAACCAAAAAATAGCCGGGCATTGTGGCAGGCGCCTGTAGTCCTAGCTACTTGGGAGGCAGAGGCAGGAGACTCGCTTGAGCCCAGGAATTGAAGGTTGCTGTGAGCTGTGATGCCACAGCACTCTATCCAGGGTGACAGCTTGAGGCTCTGTCTCAAAAAAAAAAAACAAACAAAAAAAGATAGGGTCTCACTCTTGCTCAGGCTGGTCTTGAACTGCTGACCTGAAGCAATCCTCCTGCCTCTGCCTCTTAGGATGGCCTGGTCAGCCCCTAACCTCTCTTAGAGTCACTCAGATCCTCTGTGAAAAAAAAATTTGCACATATAGGGTTATGTGTAATCAGTGTGATAATCCACATACATCGCTTAACATAGTGCCTTACTCAACGGCAGGGTTTGTTCCAAGTGTCAAGAACTGCTAAACCCTAAATTCCTATCTCCTTAAACCTGCTGACTGTGGGCAGCTCAGCACCCTAAAAGCAGCTTCTCCAACTCTCGTACTCACCTTCAGGGGGCTGTGTACCAGCTGGAGCCCCACCAAGGCCAGGGACACTGCTCGAGGTCCTCTGCAGTAAGTGGTCCCGTGAGATCCATTCTGAGGCCTCTTTGATCAGATGACTTCCCCATGGAAGTCGCCTCTCGTGTGCTGGCTCTGCAGGAGGGAGAGTGACAGTGTGCATCCATCATCTCTGCTGGAAGTGTGGGGAAGGATACTGCCTCCTCTCCCCACAGCCCCTTCCGCTCCCACTCCCGGAACACACAGAAGGGCCAGGAGAGGTGGGCCCTGGGGTTTGTCCCATTCTACGTGGAGGGGTAATGGCCCCTGAGCATCAGCAAGCAGCCTGGCAGGTGCACTGACTAGGCGTGGGCACCTGGGCCTGGCTGGAAAGAAGCAGGCAGCAGAGGGATACAGTGGAACCCAGGATGTGGAGACAGATTGCTTGGGTTCAAATCCTGGCTCTACCACCAGCTCACTGAAGGACCCTGAGATTTAAACTCTCCAGGTCTCTGTTTCCTCTGCTGTAAAATGGGGACGAGTTGCTTTTTAGGACCTTATGAGATTAAATGAGACAATCCCCCTGCCACCTCTAAAGGTAGACTAAGTGTCAGACACATGGCCTCCTTAAAATCGGCAGGGAGTAGGTGAACTGAAGTAGGAACGCTTAACCTCCTGCTTATGTCGTCCTTCAGAGTAGCCGGGAGCACTCCACTGGCCCCTGGCCTGCTAACTTGGGAGAGAGGTGTAGAATTAATTTCTCCAGATTTCACTTCCCCTTAGTTTCAGATACAGATGCCAGGACCCAGCTCCCGGGGAATGATCCTCTGCAGATCATTCATTTATTCATTCAGCAAATGAGTATCAAGAAGGTAATAAAGCCTTGTGATGGAGAGCTCCATTGCTGAAGCCAGAGTTCAAAGGTATCATCTTGAGCAAGGGATGAAAGCACCCCAGGCCTCAGTTTTCTCATCTGCAAAGTGGGAATAATAGTTTGCCTACTTTATAGTGTTGTCCAGGGTTACCCGAACTAACTCATGAAAAGCATTTAGAACACTGCCTGGCATACAGGAGTTGCTCAATGTATGGTCCCTGTTTTTTTATTTTTTCTGCTGTTTTGGGCATTGTTCCCTGTGCTGGGAACATAACAAGGACAGCTTTGATCCCTACCCTGGGGCTTAGCACCCACCAATCTTCCTGCTTCTCCAGCCATGCTATGTGTTGGCCCAGGAGGCATGGGGAGGCTGAACATGTAACAATAGGGTCCCGGTCTGTGGCCTATGTGCAGTGGGTGGCAGAGCTGGCACCCAGGCCTGGGGGCCTTGCCTCTGTTCATTGCCCTCTGCCACCCCACGAGGGCTCTCTGTCTGTGCCATCTGCAGGGACAGAGTGTGTGGAGGAGAATCCTCAGAGCTTGGCACAAACTGATCTGGGACCTCAGAGAGAAGCTGAGATGGCAATGGATACGTTCTTCAGCCAGCACCAAGCCTGGAGGGGCCTGGGCTGGCTGGGTGGCAGGTCTGAGGGCTGCAGGTAGCGATGGCCACCTTAAAGAAATGCCAGAAACTCGGGTGCTCAGATACAGTCCGAGTGGATAGGAGAGAGTAAGGCTGGGAAGCACCGTAAAGGGGAAATGGAGCTAAAGTCACAGCCAGCACTCACAGGGGACCGGGTGAGTGTTTTATAGGCAACACGTCCCTACGGGGAATAAACCTGGGGAAGAAGCTATCTTTCTACCTGCCCATCATACAGAGGGTGAAACTAAGTTTCAGAGAAGCTCCCAGTGGGAAATTGTTGGATAAGGGAGAGAAAGGCAGGTTCCCGGGGGGCAGGAATGAGCTCCCTCGCCTGCCATCGCACACTTAGAGGTTTCAGGGCAGGCACAGCCCAAGAATTACCCTTCGATTCCCTGTTTGCCCCAGTGCAGGGGAGCTGTTCTCAAGGGTCAGTGGCTGCAGGCTGGACTCCCCCTACAATCCTGTGAGCCCCTGAGAAGTCACGGAGGGTGGTGCTGGGACATGGAAAAGGCTCAAAGCCACACAGAAAATTCATTTAGTGCCTTCAGTGGGGCCACAGGGATGCCGGCAGCTTAGCGGGGTAAGCTCGCCTTGCCAACGTGCCCCAGGAAAGACGGGTTGTAAAGTGAGCTTGTGTAGATGGAGTCCAGCTTTCCCAGTGGTGTGTGGGCTAATATTTCTGTGTGGCCGTCAACGGCCAGAGGCTCCAGCGCTGGAAGCTCACTGGCCCCCCAGGGAATGGACCTGGGTCACCCGCCAGCCAGCACCACTTACATGTATTTAAGCTCCGTCCCCCCCATCTTAACAGGAATCTTTGCAGGAACGCTACAGACAACCCTTTGTTTATCTGGAGTTTTCAGATTTGCAAGCGCCTATTTCCCCCTCTTCAAAGGTGCGGACTCAGCCTCTTAGCAGGAAGCCTCAGAAGCCATGGGCAGCCAGCCCCCGCCTCCCGCAGGGCTGACTGTCCTGGGCATGGTGCTGGCTGGACTCCAGGTCCCTCGGCAGTGTGAGGACACTGAGACTGAGAAGTCTGGGCATCCTCTGTGCTGACTATTCCTCCAGCCTCCCCCTCTCCCCTCATCAAAGGAGACTACAGCTGTCTCTGGGATGGAGTGTTATGGGCTTTGGCTAAAATAGACGGATTTCCCCTAGTATTAGGTTCTTTAAATGAACCCATAGCCAAGGCCTATTGCCATCTCTACCACAGTCCATCCTATTTATTTGTTCCCTCTTTCATTCATTCAACAAATAAAGCCTAGGCCATCCATTCATTGTTGAGCACAAACTATGGGCCAGACACTGGGAGAGAGACAGAGTTCTAGGAGCTAACTGCTCCTGGGGTGCGGACAGGACACAAGGCCTGAGGGCAGAGGTCTTTTCCATCTCGTTGGCTGCAGTAGCTCAGGCCTAGCACGGTGCCTGGCACAGAGTAGGTCCACGTGCATCTGTGAAATGCACCCGTGATGCACGGTTGATGAGATAAAGAACCCAGGAGGTACCAACTATTCCAGTGGGTGGACGAGCTTATGCAGTGCAGATCCGAGGAAGGCTGCATGGAGATGGTGGCATTGGAGTTGGACTTGAAGGATGGGTAAGATTTCCTCCGGGAGAGGGAAACAGGAGTGGGGGTGGCATCCCAGAGAAGACAGAAACACCGGAAAAGAGAGCGGAAGTCAGTCTCGCCTGCAGAAATAATGAGAGGCCTCAACTGGCCGGAGCGTGGGATGTACGGGGTGGGGGCAGGGAGAAGCATAGATTTGTCACCCAGGTGGGCGGAATATGGCCCTGGAGAATGGAGGTTTAGAAGAAGGAGACCAGAATGGGAGAATCACAGAATTCTAGAAGCTTGGAACAATCAGACTGGATCCACAGAACCCACCAAAGAGGCCTCACTTGGATGGGAGCCGGTGCTGGTCTGTGGGTTGGGGTGGCCCTTGGAGTGCAGGCTCCTAACAGGGCTGAGTGAGCACAGGCTTCTTAGAGGGGTTGGTGATGAGGGGAGAGAGGAGGATTCCCCAGCCCCAGGTAAGTGGGCAGGGGGTGGCAGGCCCAGAACTGCTTGGTTCTTCGTGTTCTTCTTGTTCGTGTGCATCCAGCCCACTCGGCTGGGGGACCCCAACTCTGTGGAGTTGGGGCCAGGCCAGGGTGAGGGAGAGAGGCTTGCAGATAGCTTTGCAGGTGGAGGGAACAGACCTGCCACGTTGTCTCCAGGACAACAATGAGTCATGGGTGCAGGGGACGGGCAGATTGCAGCCATAAGACCAAGGCGATGCCTGGGCAGGGCCCAATGGACCCTCCTGGCTCGGCAGGTCTGGAGGAAACAAAGGCACAGAAGGTTAAGCGACTTGGTCAAGGCCACACAGATGGTCATGGCAGAGCCCAGTATCTGAAGTGGCAGGCCAGGGACTCTAACCCCAGGAAGAGACTGGGACAGAGCCACCACTCACAGGCAAGCTTCTGCCTTTCTAGTTGCTTTCTAAAGAGCAAACACCTCTAGCAAGGGGGTTGAGAGGGCTTTGTTCTTGACCCCAGGAACTTCTCCACCCCTGTCATGATGGCTGAAGCCACCCAGGACCGTTCTCCCTGCTCCTTCCATGCATACCCTTCCACCTGTGCTCAGCATGGACTGGATGGGAAAGAACAGACTTTGAGGGGGGACCGGCTCTCCCTCTCAGCCCAGCTTCTCTGGCTGCACAACGCAGGGTGCCAGGCTTCCCTCTGAACCTGTGAAGTGAGGGCACGTGTGAGCACCAGCCATGTGGGATACGGCACCAGAACCCAGCAGGCAGCCCACTTAGAGGTCCCCCTCTGAACTGAGTGCTGTACTGAGAACTAGGACACTGGCAAAGGACAAAGGACACCCATCACTCTTGCAGAACTCACAGCCCCATGGGAAGACAAGCTAGGACAGGCGGGTGGTCACAGTGCCTGGGCATATGGGGTGTGAAGCCCCAAGGAGGGAGTGTCTGATGATCTAAAGTGTCAGGGAAGTCTTCCTGGAGGAGGTGACAGTGGTGAGTCTTGGATGATGACTAGAACTTGAAAAACAGAAGAGGCAAAGATCATTTCAGGAAAAGGCTGCAGAGTGGAAAAGAACTTGGCCTATTCAGAACATAAGGAGGTCAGTGTGTTTGGAAGGAATCGAGCATGCAGGACATGGCAGGTGGTGGCACTGGGGAGAGATGGGAGCCCGATGGGGAGAGCCTTGAATGCCAGGCTAGGAGTAAGACTTGCCCTTTTGGACAAAAGCTTTGGGAAGCCATTAAGCTCGGTGGCCCATGAGTGTGTGTGCACACGCATGAGTAGTATGGTGACAGAGAGGACCAGAAAGGAAACAGCCTGGAGGTTGATGGACCTGTTAAAAGATGCTAGAGATGATTAGAGGGTAGAGCAACGAAGTTAGAGCAATGGCGAGGAAAGGGGAGAGAATTTCAAGAGAACAATTAGGCAGAAACGAAAAGGCTTGGGGGATGCCGGATGCCAGACACAGTGTAGACTCTCCATCAAGCACCTGGGCAATCTGGTCCTTCTGCTTTGGTTAACTCCCAGCCCCCTTCCTCACGGGCTGTGTGGCCTCACCTCTCCGAGCCTTGGCATGTTTATAAAACAGGGATAGGAAGAGCACCTACCTCCGAGAGATGCTGCAAAACTGTGTGCACAGCACTAAGAGTGTGTTTCCCCCATTCAGCAAATGTTTATTGAGCACCCACTATATCCCTGGCACTATTCTGTGCATAGTGGATATAGCAGTGAACAAAGTAAAACAAGGTCCTTGCCCTCGCAGGGATGACACTCCAGAGGGTTGAAGAGATATATTAAACAAGATAAATCACCGAAATATATACTATGTCAGATGGTGATAAGCAGTAAGGAAAATGCAAGAAAAGAAAGCTAGGAAGTGCTGGGAGGCTGGGGTTTTAAGAGCGAGTGGTTTTGGTAGTAGGACCATCATGGATGGTGTGTGAAGTTCAAGGTAGGAGAGTGGGAATGGAGAGAAGCCGAGGTTGCTAACACGTGGGTGTCAAGGGATAAACGCCCAGGGAGCTGGTGTGCTGTTCCCACAGATGCTAAAGTCACCCAAAGTGATGGCAGGGCAGGAGGACCAGGGGAAGTGGTCAGGCACCAAGTGTTTGCTAAAAGGAGGACGATGGAGACCTTAGAGATGGCAGGCCATAAGGGCAAAGTAGCCAGAGGCATCAATGCCCACCCATGAGAAGTTTTAGAGGAGACAGAGAATGGGGGTCTTGGAACAACAGCTGGGACCAAGAGGGCTTCCATGCCACCTCCTGTCTCTGACAGTAACAAGGCGTAAGCAGCCTCCCTGGAGAGGATGTAGGGGAGGGCAGCAGGTGCTCAGGGGAGGACACAGAGTCTCCAGAGAGACGCGTACTTGCTGGCTACACAGGGGTGGCTGCTGAGGGCACAGGGGGAGGTTTGGAGAGCTGGGCAATGACCAGGAGCAGGCTCAGGGGCACGGAATCTCAGAGCGCCCCCTCTGGGTTGATGCTCTGTTACGAGGTGGGTGGCACCTGTCTTGGCCGGTGAGGGGGCGGATTCAGGCCGTGGCTAATAAACACAGAATGACAGCCTCAGCAGGGTCTTTGAGGACCTGCCTAGGCCTGTAGGCAGAGGACTTCTCTCCCTCAACAGGGCCAGTGCAAAACCCAGAAATGGCCAGCTTGCCATTGAGATGACATCTTGATTCATTCATTCATTCATTCAACAAATATTTATTCACTCTCTACCATTAGGGCGAGTGTGAGTCCAGGCACTCAGGATAGATTAGGGAGAAAAACAGGTCCATTGCCCACTCTTGTGGAGGGAACAGGTAACGTTACACACGATAAATATTTCATATGTAATAGTGTGTACTGGAGAGACGCATTGTGGAAAAATCACAGCTGAGCCAGTGAGGGGAAGGGATTAAAGAAGGTCTTCAGGGTGGGCTGGCGGAGACGGTGCCCCTAAGCAGAGATGTGGAGGAGTGAGGGAACAGTGTGTGGGAGACATTCCAGAAGTGGGAACAGCCAGTGCCAGAGAGCTGAGGCAAGAGACAGTTGAAGGATGTCACTAAGGGGGCATTAGAAGGGAAGCCAATGGGCCCAGGTCTTGAGGGATGTGGCCGTCATCAGGGGACTTGAGTCCTGGAGCCGCCTGGCTGGACCCTTGTCTTCCAAGGATCTCTCTGGCTGCTCCCCTGGGAATCGAATGTAGGAATGGGGTCACAGCAGGGTAGGTGACAGGAAGCAGGGCTCAGAATCTAAGTTTGCAGCTTTGCTTACCAGCTGCCTCCTGCCTTAGCACCTGGACTGACCCCTGCCTGTCCCCAGTGCCTCTCAAACACCTGGTGTCCTATCACACTCTGGAAGGCTACTGGTGCTCACTCACTTATTTCACTTTAGAAATATTTACTGAGCACCTAGTATGTGCCAGCCCTAAATATACGTAACGTCCTGCCCAGAGGGACAGCAGCCACTGGAGATTTATAATTTCTAGGCCGCCCAGAAACAGTCTTGGTATTCAACAGTCACTCTTGCTACCAGGAACCTCCTCCAAGCTGCATAGAACTCCTAAGTCCAGGTTCAGCCCAAGAGTGCATCCGAGAAGCACGGTCCAGGGCCGCAAAGAATCCCGACCTTTCAATATGCGCCTTAGAGAACAGGAAAGGGACCCTTTTGTAACTCAGGGCACCCTTTGGAAAGCTCTCCTTCCCAGCCTCCCTGGCCCTCCACAGGCCTAAGTTCCTGGCTCTGTCAGCCCCTCCTCCCCTTCACCCTGCCCCAGCCCCCCTTAACCCCTTTCTGTTTTCTCTCCCCTCACCAGCTCTTTTCCACAATCAGCATCCCAAAAGTCAAGGAACAAGCTTGTGGGGCAAATCAGGAAAGGTAAACCTGTGAAGTGTTGACCCTGACGCGCTCCGTCAGTGCCACTCACACTGGGAAGGCCCTGTTCCCAAGGCTGGCCCAGCTTCCCACACGCCGACCTACATGTGCCGGGTGGTTCATCCCCGTCCCAGCGCAGGCCTGGAGTGCACTCAGAGGGCTTCATCTGTGCTGGGCCTACCTCCCCTCACAGGTGCAGACCTGGCCCCCACCCCCAGGAGAAAGGCCCACACAGGAGCCCACTATACCTCTTTGTCCCCCAGGCATCCCAGACTCACGTTCCCAAACCAAACTCATGTTTCCAAAGCTCTCTGGAGGCCTCCAAGTCCTCATCTACAGAAGAATAGCACTCATCTTATAAGGTTTCATGAGGGTTAAATGAGATAACGTATGTGCCCATTACATGATCACTGTTTAATAAATCCCAGCTGCCATTACTATGGGCTTCCCCCACTCCCAAATCTCCTTTGCGGCTAGACTATAAACTCCCTGAGATTAGGGCTGCGTCTTATCTTGGTATCCTCCATGGCTAGTTCAGGGAATACAGTAGCTGCTTATCAATGCTGAGTGAATTGAGGAAAAATATACATTATTAACGAGGCCCCGCAGGCAGGATTTAAAGTTTACTCTTTCTAAGAAAAGTTCTTTTTTTTAGACAGTCTCACTCTGTTGCCCAGGCTAGAGTGCTGTGGCTGCAGCCTATCTTACAGCAATTTCAAACTCCTGGGCTCAAGTGATCCTCCTGCCTCCTGTCTAGGTAGCTGGGACTACAGGCACCTGCCACTGCACTTGACTAATTTTTCTTTTTGATAGAGATAAGGGTCTCATTCTTGTTAGGGGTGGTCTCAAACTCCTGAGCTCAAGGGATCCTGCCTGCATCTCCCCCCACTGCCTAGTTCTGACATCCTTTTTTTTTTTTTGAGACAGACCCTCAAGCTATCACTCTGGATAGAGTGCTGTGGCATCACAGCTCACAGCAACCTCCAATTCCCGGGCTCAAGCGAGTCTCCTGCCTCTGCCTCCCAAGTAGCTGGGACTACAGGCGCCTGCCACAACGCCCGGCCATTTTTTGGTTGCAGCCGTCATTGTTGTTTGGCGGGCCCGGCTGGATTCGAACCCGCCAGGTCAGGTGTACGTGGCTGGCGCCTTAGCCCGTTGAGCCACAGGCGCCGAGCCAGGTTCTGACATTCTTAAAGGGCTGGTGCAGAATGGCGTGTGTCCTCCCTGGGCGAAGGGCAAGCCTGGATTAGGTGAGACACCCTGGGCAGAAGACAAGATGGGCTGAAGCTGAAGTCCAAGTTCAATGCACATCTGGTGCTAGTTCCTGAAGCTCATTCCCCTATCAACATCTGCACAGGAGTGGAGCAGATGAGGAGCAGGGGAAGGGTGGGAATAGCAGATAAGGCCCTGTGGGAGATGACTTCTGCCATCTTGTTCCCCCCAGCCTTGCTCTAGCCACTGGGACAGAGGACTCCTGAGAGAAGGTGGCTGGGGACACAGCAGCTCCCTCCCTGCTCTTTATCTGCCCCTCTCCCCTGCTGTCAGCCAGTCTGACAGGAGATAAGCCAGGAGAGAGCCACCTGGGCCTGAGCCCAGAGGGAGGACATAATTAAAAAGCCACTGCTGGGGCGGAGCCTATGGCTCAGTCAGTAAGGCACTGGCCCCATATACCGAGGAGGGTGGGGGGTTCAAACCCAGCCCCTGCTGAACTGCAACAAAAAAATAGCCGGACGTTGTGACGGGCGCCTGTAGTCCCAGCTGCTCAGGAGGCTGAGGCAAGAGAATCACCTAAGCCCAGGAGTTGGAGGTTGCTGTGAGCTGTGTGATGCCATGGCACTCTACGAAGGGCGATAAAGTGAGACTCTGTCTCTACAAAAAAAAAAAAAAAAAAAAAAGCCACTGCTGGCCTGGCCAAAGCAGGGAGCACCTGAGGACCTTAGCTGGCAACATGGAGAGGACCTAGATGGGAAGAACTCTTTTCTGAG
>CAUYRH010144849.1:0-25502 GCA_963574655.1 Perodicticus potto
CTAGGAAAGAATCCAGTCAGAGAGGCATTATAAGATTCCATTGATATTAAAGGTTCAGAATAGCAAATCCATAGAGACAGAAAGTATGTTAATTGCCTGGGAGTGAGAAGAAGGAGTAATCGGCAGTGATTATTAAATGGCGTGGAGTTTGTGTTTTGAGTGTTCAAATTCTTCTAAAACCAGATAGTGGTCATGGTTACCTCACTCTTCTAATATATTAAAAATTGTTCAATGTGCATTTTAAATGTGTAAACATATATGTGAACTGTAGGGTATGTGAATTATATCAAAATAAAATCTACGCAGCACCCCCTACAGGCTCAAGATCTCTTAAAAGTGATATTTATGATTGTCTTTGCATCTATGTGCAAACCTGGGAAAACATTTATTTTATTCAGTGTGTTTTGCTAATGTGGTGGACATAGTTATTATATAGAGTGATAGTGAAAAATATTTAAAGAATATAACTTTTTGTGGCCCAGGTTGGATGAGTGCTATTTTCTACAACTTTTCATCTCTGATGTGTTGGGCCACACTATTTTGCCCTTGGGGATGCTGAAGTTTTATGTTTAATTATCCACTGGAAAAGCAGCCCTGATAATGCAGATAATGTGAGGATAATGCTGACTCATAGCTGATGTCTGTTAGAAGGAGGGTCATTGCATAACTTGTCTAGAACAATTCTGTCTAACACCTGTGGCTCCAGTTTGGAAGATAAATTTTATGGTCACTCAAGCTATAAATGCTATTTTAGAGGCCCGCAATCAGGGGTCTGGTTTAATAACTTAGAGTATTTTACAAACAATTCCTTTCCAACAAATCTACCTTACAATCTTTAAGGATTATGCACATGATTACCTGGTAAAAGAATAAACAAAAGAAAGGAAGTAGTTACTACAAAATTAAGTATAGTGCAATGTTTTTTGCTCAGGGGTGAGATCTGATGTCTGGAGATTTTTTTTTTTTTTTTTTTTTTTTTTTTTCTCACGAATTATTGGGAGGAGGTGGAATAGGAAGAAGTATCCTACTGGCATTTAACAGGTAGAGACCAGCAATGCTGCCAAACATCCTACAATTCCCAGGAGAGGTCTCTAGAATAAGAATTATCTGGTAAAATATGTCTACAGTGCTAAATTTAAGAAACTCGGAGACATTACTTACATTTGCAAAGGATGGGCGTAAAGTATATGTATCTTTTTATCAATCATCTGTTTATGGTTTGTGCAGTTTTTTGCGTGCATGTTGTACTTTTAAAAAGAAAAGGAAGAAGGAAGGGAGGGAGGGAGGGAGGAAGGAAGGAAAGAAGGAAGGAAAAAATTTTCAACAGACCTATGACATGAAGTAAATATGAATATATGTCAAATAATTATTTCCAACTATTTTAGGTACTTACAGCTTCTACTTTAAAGAAGGAATAATTGTTCATCTATATAACGAAAAATAAAATACATTACCCTTTCAATTCATTGTATTGAATAAGTAATCTATTTAAGAAAATACCCCCTCAAAAGGGAGTAAGTTAATTTTACTTGTGAATATTAGTATAAAAATATTAACATATTTGTAGCAAAGTAAATTAGGAAATGGAAATTAAACATGTTTTAATATTAGAAAAGTTATTAACTGTTATATGAATAATTCAGAAAGTTAAGAAATCTCCTTAGATTAGGAGAAATGTTTAATAAAATTCATTGTTATTAATATATTTTATATAAGAAGATAATTTTTAACATGATAAAAAATCTATCTCAAAGCAGCTACTGACTTTTAATTAATAACCAGTTTAACATGGCGAATGTCACATGAATTCACATTTAAATCAGAAAGAATAACAGAAAAGTTTTTATTGTCATTTAACTTTTACATTGTTCTAGAAATTCAAATTAATTCAATAAGATTTTTAAATAGAAATAAAATTTTGAGACTTTGTAGTTCCTGTCCTAGCCTTTTCAACATTATTTTCTGTAAGATTCTCTACTGTATTTCCATTTATCTTTCTGTAGATAAGGGGCTTAAAATAATGAGAAGCTTCTTGATTTAAATCCTTAAATATCACTTTTATTACAAAATAATACATATAAAGGACATAACCCATATTCAAACCTTAATTTTAACTTCATTTTTGTCCTCATTTTTGTTACTCTTACTAATTTTTTTCTTAATTATACCCCCAATATTCTTAAGCAGGAAGGATTAAGAGTCTGAGATTGATAAAGCACGTAGGTTTCACATGTTACTTGGTAATTTTTAGGAACTACATGTTTGATAGTCAATATCTCAAGCAAATAAAAAATGTTCCCAACTCTAAACTGCTTTATTAAAATGCTGTGTATTAGATTCCAAGCAACAGAATAGCACTGGTGACAAGTCCATCTGTAAGAAGACATTTGCTAATGAGAACTTTCTTCTGATGCACATGGAAACTGGCATCTTGCCCTGGGCAAACATAAGATACAGTGTAAATTGTTCCTGGCTTAGAATTTCCCTTGTTAAAATTAATTGATGCAACAACTGGCACACGGTCTGGAATAGGTGAAAGAGAAGATGAGCACTGTGGAACACATGGAGCCACGGTATCTCTACCAATGTCAAGGGCAGCAAGAAGGTGATGCTGCTTACTAGTGATCCTGCTCGGAAATGCAATGGTTTTTACCCAGGGGTGAGATTTGATAGTGTCTTTGTTTCTGGTCACAACTTGTTGGGAGGAGGTGGAATAGGAAGAAGTATCCTAATGGCATTTAACAGATAGAGACCAGCGATGCTGCCAAACATCCTACAATTCGCAGGAGAGATCTCTAGAATCTCTGGTAAAATATGTCTACAAAGGTATTTATTAGCAAATAATATTTACTTCCTTGTGTTTTCTTATTTCTGCTGAAAGAAGAGGAGAATATATTCCCCTTTATAAGATAGAAATACCATATACTAGATAGCCAACTCAATGTTTAATCAAAACTAAGCATGAAAAAATAACTTACTTTTTTTTTCTTCCTTTATGTTTCTCATTGATTACAAAATGCCATTAAAACTTTTTTCTTCTGATTTTTAAGTTATACCAACTACAGTTTAAAAGACTTCCTTGCCCAGAGGACTAAGTGATGAAAGCACATTTTTAAAACTGATTTTCTATTGGAAAATTAAATTGTATTTAATTATTTATAATATCTGTATTAAATAACAATTAAAGATTATAATCTTTATTTCCATATAAACTTAACTCATTGACCTATTACTTAATGCTAAAATGAAGCTGTACTATCTAGTTTAGAAAACTGTTATTTATCATGAGTAACTTTTAAAATTTAAATGCTAATGACTGAATTGGAATCACAATTTATTCCTAAAATATTACCTTGATTTTCTCAGCATACTCAAAAGTGTGTATATTCTTTCCTTCAAAATATCTGATTTACAGTATAGGAAGTTTAAGTTTTATCACAGACATCCTAAGAAAAAATAAAGATAAAAGAAAACTTTAAGTTGGGTCGGCACAGCAAATCAAAATTCTAATACGTCTGTTATAGTTGTTCTCATCTCTGAATTTTGCTCCAGAGAACCAATAACATACTGAAGTTAAGAAAAAAAAAACAATATATGTGAGATTTTAAACTCATTGTCATGGAAATTCATAGAAGAAATAAAATCACCTGAGGTTTATTGATTTTTTCATTTTGAATCTTCTTGGCCAGTAGATATGCCCTACTTTAAAATTAGTTCAAAGTAGAAACATCGAGTATCTGGATATCCATGGCCATTAATCAGCTCTTCGCTAATCAATGTAAGTCAATCACTGAGTAATTGATTGGAATAGTTCACAGTTAATTTATTCACTTCTATTAGGACAGCTAGAAAAAAAAATCAATCTCTTGATTTAAATCTCTATTCTATAGGACTATCGTCCAGAAAGAAAAGTAAAGGGATGGCTAACTTCTCAGTCCGACCACATAATGTCCTCCTTTTTTGGGGGGGGGGGGAAGGTGTTCAGAGTTGATTTAAGTAAAGTACATTTTTGATAGTTTGTGATAGCTTCTGTTAAATGATATTATACCTATTTATTTCTTTTTGTTTATTAAACAAATAGAAATTAAGAGATAGACTTGTATTTTCCCTATACACATTTTCAGATAAACACAGTAGTTTTCAAAACATATTTTGGATAGAAGTGTTGTCAGCACAAATCATTCATGGAAAGTAAGTCCAATGTGCCTGACATAAAATAAAGGTACATTGCTGCATGGTATATTGTATTCAAATGGCAATTGTTTTTAGGAAAGAATTTTATCCATTTTTTTTTACTTTTGTATCCCCAAATTCTGGGGGCATATTATTGCTCATTAATATGTTTGGAGAATACTTAGAGATCTAAAAATTGACCTGCCATTCGATCCTATAATTCCTTTACTAGGTATATACCCAGAAGACCAAAAATCACGTTATAACAATGACATCTGTACCAGAATGTTTATTGCAGTCCATTTCATAATTGCTAAGTCATGGAAGAAGCCCAAGTGCCCTTCAATCCACGAATGGATTAATAAATTGTGGTACACATATACCATGGAATATTATGCAGCCCTAAAGAAAGATGGAGACTTTACCTCTTTCATGTTTACATGGATGGAGCTGGAACATATTCTTCTAGGCAAAGTATCTCAAGAATGGAAGAAAAAGTATCCAATGTACTCAGCCCTACTATGAAGCCAATTTATAGCTTTCATATGAAGGCTACAACCCAATCACAGCACAAGAATATGGGGAAAGGGGCAAAGGAGGGGAGGGAAGGGGGGAGGTTGGGGTGGAGGAGGGTAATTGGTGGGGCCACACCTATGGTGCATCTTAGAAGGGTACAGGCGAAACTTACTAAATGCAGAATACAAATGTCTTCATACAATAACTAAGAAAAAGCCATGAAGGCTATGTTAAACAGTTTGATGAAAATATTTCAGATTGTATATGAAACCAGCAGCACATTGTACCCCTTGATTGCACTAATGTACACAGCTATGATTTAATAATAATAAAAATAATAATAACAATAATATTCAGAATGAAATAATTCTTATGTATTAGGGGAGCCCTTTGGTAACCCTCAGGTGTCCAAATTCTGAAAAATAATTAGTACGAATTATCTATTTATACAAATGTCCTTAATATGTATAGTTGGTCCAGTAGAATTTGATCTTGCCAAGATAGAACTTTAAATTTTCTTAGCCAGTTTTTCTGGAGAGAAGTATGAAGAGTTAGTGGGGATTTTAATTCACCAAATTTCAGACATTTCTTCCTGGAAAAAGACTGGTCTGTCCCTCCTGAAATGAGCACTGATGCTCAGGAACTCCCATAGGTCTTTTCTGTTTGGTAAAGATGCTCAGACATGAACAACCAAGGTTTAACCTATAACCCTCAGGAAAGTAACATAGGCTTAGTAAACTCATGTTTGGACACATCCGAAGTCTGGAATTATGCTATTAACTTTGGACAAATGACACTGTTTAATCTTTTTTGTCTTAGCTTACTCTCATTTTAAAGTAAAAAGATAAAGTTAATCACTGTGGTAAGTGGGAGTGGTGATAAAAATAATAAAATACTTTTTCAGAGAATAGAATAATTTGTGGTTTAACACAAAATTTGTATAGGCCATATGAATACTCTGCCATATCAGTTAGACTAGAGTCTAACATAGCATATATTTATGTTAAAGCAAACAGAGCAAAATATAAGGCGCTTGACATAAAGAAATCAAAGTTTAACTTAGACATGTAAACTTCATAGCACTACGTTGATAAACAGTATCTTCTTTAACTGGTTTGTTTTGCCTTTAGTGAATTCTATTTTGTTATTTATTTCCACTACAAAAGCAAAAATATTATCATAGGAGCAATATTTTCTCATAATGAAAAATTACATAGATTGTCCAAAACTTTAACACAGTATCAATACTCACAATATTAGCCAAAACATTTTTATTATACTAAAAATAAATCACAAAATAAAATATCAAGTTAAAATGTAACATTGCAATAGAATCTAGCAAAGTAAACATCTTTTACTTACTCTACTTTCTATTGAAGTTAAAATATAGTTTTAATTCCTTCCACTTTTACCAGCCTTTCTATATTAATCATATTTTTTTTTACAACCACAACTGTGCTGTTGAAATTTTATGCTTATGTTTTCAAACATAACTACCAGCATCACCTAAACAGAAGCAATTGGCTTATGTCTGCTTATAATGGAGAATAGAAATGTTAAATAATTATTTAATGATAAAACTCATTCTTCTTTTCTTAAATATTGCTTTGTTAACAGCTACCTAATATCAGAATCCACATTGTATGAGATTACATTTATGTTCCTGAAAGATATCTTCAGTGCCTATTTGAGTCAAGTAAAGACTAAAGGTCCTTCATTATTTGTTGAGCTTAGAGTGTTATATATAATACACATTAAGTTACCAAGTAATCTAGGAGTAGGATTAACAGGCTCTGTAATGAGCAGTGTGTTGAATTCTGATAGATAAAACATTTTTAAATTAGAAAATATATATTGGCCAGGCACAGTGGCTCACGTCTGTAATCCCAGCACTCTGGGATGCCAAGGCAGTGGATTAGTTGAGCTCAGGAGTTCAAGACTAGCCTGAGCAGAAGTGAGACCCTAAAAATGAAAAACGTAGCTGGGTGTGGTAGTATACACCTGTAATCCCAGCTACTAGGGAGACTGAGGCAAGAGTTTAAGGTTGCCGTGAACTATGATACCAGGGCACTCTACCCAGGGCGACAGAGTGAGAATTTGTTTCAAAAAAAAAAAAAAGAAAGAAAGAAAGAATGAGAGAAAAAAAAGAGAAAACATATATATTAGTTCCATCTGTACAAAACCCAGTAAATATAAGGAAATTGAAGCTCAAAGACTTTTTGTAGCCTAAATTGCGGTATCTTGTAACAGAAGAAAATTCCTCCGAATTTGAGAACCCCTGCTCATTCTACTAAAGCTTTCTGAGCACCCAGGAAATTATAGTGATATTTTATACAGAATCAAGTTTTCTTAAAGTTAAGTAATTCATTTTCACAAAGAGAAAAGTGGTTGTTTTCTTTAAGCAGAACATGCATTCTTACAATTAATAGTGATTTTTTAAAAGTCAGACTTAAACCTTAACTTTAAGAGAATTACAGAAAATGAGAATTGCCTTTAAAGCATGAAATGGGTAGCTGTAACTGTTAGACTATTACTCACAGGGAAGTAGCACACTGCTTGAGGTCCATAGCCCAGGTCTGCAGAGGACAGACACCACTGGACTTCATGATGCTGGCAGTGCTCTCACCAGTACTTTCCTGAAGGTTTGGTGTCTTCTAGGAAAGTTTCTGGTCTCACCTATGCGTACGTTTCGGTAGGTCCACATCTAAGCTTTTTTATTTTCCATCTGCCAAGTCAATGCAAGCGTTTTCACTTCTTTCATTTCAGGTTGTCATTTTTGTCTAGGCTTCCACAAGCTACCCTAGTGTTACAGTTAAAAATAAATTAAGCCAAGGGGTTACTGTAATATCACAGTAACAATCCTAGGAAAGCTCAACTTGTAGCTTTATTTGTGCTACTTTGTTCATTTTTTTTTTTCTTCCAACTGGATGAGATGGCTGAATGGGACAAAACAAAAGATGAAGAAACAGGAAAATTAGATTATATGAGGAACAATCAGGCCAAAAGGGGCCCCAGGGAACAATGCTGTGGCACAATCATGAAGACCCTCAGTTAACTAAATAACTATGTGCCTGTAAAGGAGCCTAAACTCTCAACAGGAGGTTAGTGGTTCTTTAAGACAAGTGTCTGCCATCCTACTTATTGGCTGACAAATTAATAAATCTTCTTTTCCTTTCTCCTCAACCCACTTGTTTTCATTTTGTTATTCAGCTTCATGAATAAGTATTGAGCTCTCCCTTTTGTAAACACTGGCAAAGTTGCCTCATCCTCAAGTCCTTGCCAGGGTGTTCCATCTACATCCTGGAAAAGTGCCTTAAGCCAGTGATTTCTTTTTCCTTAAGTTAAATATTTTTTTAAAGGCGCTGGTTGGTGTTTTAATTCTCAAGACAGATTTCCAATGAAGCAGCTTGGAACAAGGTTTGCAATGACACCACATACACTATTCACCGCAATCAGCTGTGAGGTGACAGCTAACTACCAAGCTCACTGTCAGGCAATGGGGAGTTTGACAGTGACATACTAAGGAGTTGTCTTGTAGGAAGGAGTCATACTTTGAATATATTTTCCAAGCCCCAGCTGAAAGATTAGTCATTGTGGGAATAATGAAAACAGAGGTTTTCTCTGAATCAAAGACGTATTTGTGACCAAATTATTCTCTAGTTGCTATTCCCATTGCTCTTCCCATTGCCCCAGTTGATTGTGTTCAGTTTCCTGTTTTTTCATTTGTATTGATTCTGCTTCCTTTTAAGGTTTATTATGAATGAGACATAACCATAGATAACTCATCATGATGCTCCTGGTTTTGTATATTTTACTCTATTAAGTAAAAATAGATCAATCTTGCACATGAAATGGAATAATTCAAGACCAGATGTGCTGTAATCTCCTCCTCCTTAATCTGAATCACAGCCATCAGATTAATCCTTCCAAAATGTTATGTAAACGTGGTTTCTCCTGTTATGTGTTTTGGGTGAATGCATTCACATAAACTCATACATATTTTCTTATATATGAATATAATATGTCTATACCTATCTCTTTATAAATGCAAACAGTAATTGTAATAAAAATTACTTAAAAATTATTAAACATCCATTTTTTTGTTTCAAAGGGTAAAATCTTGGTGTTTTGTCTTTAGTATCACGTTTTAATATTTTATATGCATTATTTTAGTTTCTCAGGAAACCACATAACATCATCAAAATCAAGACTTTATTGAGAGGGAAAAAGGATACTATTAATTCCTGCTGGGACAAATGACATGAAGGTGGACTACCCTGGGTAAACCAGGATGTGTCTTTACCCCAACTAATCCTCACAATGAGAGATTGTCATTCATAGACATACAAGTAAAGGAAGTTAGCTGACCAGCCTGCGGTCACATAACTCCTAACTGGCAAAATTTCAGGTTTCAAATCCAACTCCTGTGTTGTCAATTATTCTTTCTTGCACCATATCTTATTTGTCTATTCTAGTGCCAATGGCCATGTATGCTTTTTCCTCATGGTTTCAGAATGTTAATGTAAGACTTTCTGGGAGCTTTTCTTATGACTTTTATCTTAATTTTGTGTACCACTCTTCTCTCCATTCCTAAATTGTGTGTATACTACTTAATTACTTGTTTGAAATACAACATTTAACCTTTCCTCTGCTTTACTTATCTACTTCAGCATAAGAAATCACTCCCAAACTTAATGGCTTTAAACAACATATATTTATTCTCCCGTTTTCCAGAGAAACAGCATACATGGACAGCTGAATAATTTTCCAGGCCTGTTTTCTGAGGGTCCAATGACCTCCTGTTACGTTGTACTGCCCTCCTCCTTTTTAGTACAAGCTGATAACACCTTTGCTAATCTGATTCTCTCCCCAAAATTTGGGGGGCTTCTGTAAATCTCATTGTAGTTTATTCTGTCAGACAAAAGCCACACCCACAAATCCCTGAAGGGTGTGATTGGTTTTTATTTAATAACAATAATATACCAATATTATTTCAGTGATTATAAATACTTTTGTCTTATCTATAAATTTTTGAGAGAGTTCACAATCCCGTTTCTGTCATTGATGAGATTAATAAATCTTTGACTCATACTCATCAACTTGCATAAGAATAAAATTTCTAAATGCTTTAAAAATTATACTTTGAGAATAGATTATGTGAGAAAATGCAGTTTCTCTTATAAACATAATTTTGTTGGTGATAGTGATGATGACATGTCATAGTTTTTTTTATTTTGAAATTATGCTTTAATAAAGTTTATAAATGAAATAAAGTTTGCGAGGGTGCAGCAAGATGGCAGTCCAGAAGGATCATTCAGTTCAGCTCTCCTAGAATGACTAGGGAAAAAGAGAGAACCCAGCTATACTGGTGCATGTGGACCTTATCTAGAATCATAGCTCAGAGAGCACAGAGAGGAGGTGGTGAGCTAGATACTGCATATGATCTGGAGGGGTGGAAATCGAATGAATTAGGCAAGGGATTGCAACTGGCTAGAATCAGCGGGCTCCCCATGGAAGTCCAGGAGGGGAGGAAGCCTTTCCAGGGTTTTCAGTTGTTGGGGGAAGCTATGCATTGCATGGAAAGCTTGGCAGAATGGAAAGACTCAAACAGTATACAGCAACCAAATTGGAATGCTGGTTGGAGTAGTTTTGCCATAGGTTTGGTGGCTGGCAAGGCAGCCATACTGAGAAGGTCTCAGGGGCAGGGGGCTGCCATTGTGGAAAGGTCATTAGAAGGTCTTAGCAGAGACCTACAGCACGTTCATCTTAATTCTTCCTGCTAGGATCAGAACTCCACTCTTAGGACAGGATGAGGGACTCCTACACCCCCTAGGAACTGGAGTCATGGGCACTGTGAGACCTGCCCCTGTAGAATTCTTGTGAGCTTTAAGATCCTAACCCATCAGGTTCTGAATGCAAAAAAAACAAACAGGTGATCACCAAAGGCAACTAAGTTAGGAATAAGATGTTGCCAGCTGTGTTCTCCATCTCCAAAAAAACCCCCACAGCACCACATGGTGTTCTGGCAACATATTGTCATCATGAGCAAGGACTTCTGTTTTCTCAGCCATGAAGAAGAGTTTGGCTTTGTCCAGCCTGAGGCCATTTCAATCCCTAAGCTCTGAGACTAGGTAATTGGAAGCTAAGGAGTGCCCAGAAGGAAAAAGGAGGACAATGAGGTGAACAAGAAGAAAGAGCACATGAAGAGGAAACAACATAAAAATTGGGGCAACATGAAAAACCAAAACAGAGCAACTTTCCCAAGGCAGCTACTGCAGAAGAGTCTGCCTATAAAGTATTAATGGATTTGACAGAAAAGATATTTAAAATATGGATAATAAAATCAATAAAAGGAATGGATGAGACAAAGGAAAGACAGAACCAAAAGTCAGATGAAAGATATGTGGACTATAGAAAGAATATGGAGGAGCTTAAGGAAATTAAGGAGACAATCAGGGAATGTAAAAATGCAATGTAAAGTATTAAAAATAAGTTAGATCATGGAGAAGAAAGAACCTCAGAGCTAGAGCATAAAATTTTCTAGTTAATACAGGTAAAGAGACAGAAAAGAAAAGAGAGAAATCAGAATAGGCACTTACAGAACTATGAGACTCCATGAAGCATTCAAACATATGAATAATAGGGATTCTTTAAGGGGAAGAAGATTGCCCCAAGAAATGGAAGCCCTGCTGGAAACTATCATAAATAAAAAGTTTTACTGAAGACCCCAAAACACTCCTTTAGGATGGATATTGAATCCAAGGTCATTTCAACTCAATCAGAGCCTCTCCAAGACATTTTGTAATGAACTTGTCTAAAGTCAAGATGAAAGAAAAACTTCTGCAAGCAGCCAGGAAGCACCAACTGACCTACAAAGGCAGAGCCATTAGCATGACAGCAGACTTTTCAACTGAAACTTTCTAAACCAGAAAAAAATGGTCATCCACCTTCAACATTCTTAAACAAAAGAACTTTCAACCCATAATTCTGTATCTCCTAAAATAAGCTTCAAAATCGATGAAGATATTAAATCTTCTGTAGATATATAAGCATTGAGGAAATTTGCCACAAGACTAGCCCTACAGGAAATACTCAGACCTATTCTCAACTCTGACCATCACAATGGACCACCAGCAAAGTAAACATGTAGAAGTTAAAGGTCAAAACTTAGCTTCCATAATGGCACAAAGGATAAAACTACACAATGGACTTTCATAAGATGAATAGAACTCCACCACACTTATCATTTCTCTCAATAAATGTGAATGGACTGAATTTACCACTGAAGAGGCACAGCCTCTTGATTGGATAAAAAAAGCACAAGCCATCCACATGCTGTCTCTGGGAGACACACCTAGCTGCAAGGGATAAATCAAGACTCAGGGTTAAGAGATGGAAAACAGTATTTCAAGTAAATCAAAATCAGAAGAAAGGAAGAGCTACAATCTTATTTCAGATACAAGTGGATTTAAAGAAACTAAAGGTAAGAAAGACAAAGATGGACACTTGATACTGGTCAAAGGAACAATACAACAAGAAGACATTTTCATTTAAATTTTTTTTTTTTTTGGCAGTTTTTGGCCAGGACTGGGTTTGAACCTGCCAACTCCAGCATATGGGGCTGGTGCCCTACTCCTTTGAGCCACAGGTGCCACCCTCAATTTTAAATATTTATGCACCCAACTTAAATGGTCCCAGATTTATGAAACACACCTTAAGTGGTCTCAACAATATAATATCCCATAACACCACAATAGCCGGGAACTTAAACACCCCTCTGAAAGAATTGGACAGATCCTCTACACAAAAACTCTAAACAAAGATACAAAGGACATAACTTTGACCCTAAAACAAACAGGATTAATAGACATATACAGAACACACCATCCCAAAGCTAAATAATGTACATTTTTCTCATCAGTCCATGGCACTCCAAAATTGACCACATCTTAGGATCCAAATCAAAACTCAGCAAAATTAAAAAAATAGAAATGATGCCTTATATCTTCTCAGACCACAAGGCAATAAAGGTGGAACTCAACTCCAACAGAAACATTCATCCCCACACAAAGACTTGGAAATTAAGATAAAAGAGGAAATTGTTAAATTCCTCAAACATAACAACAATGAAGATACAAATTACCAAAACCTGTGATATACAGTAAAACAGTCTTGAGCAGAAATTTATCACAAGATGCCTACATTCAAAAAACAGAAAGAGAGCATGTCAACAAACTCATGAACCATCTTATGTGATTGGATAAAGAAGAACAATCTAATCCCAAATCTAGGAGAGAGAAGAAACAACCAAAATTAAATCAGAGATGAATGAAACTGAAAACAAAAGAATCATTCAGAAAATCAATGAAACAAAAAGTTGGTTTTTCAAAAAAATAAATAAAATCAATTAACCAGTGGCCAGATTAACTAGATATTGAAAAGTAAAATTTCTAGTAACCTTAATCAGAAACAATAAAGGGGAAATAACAACAGATGCCACAGAGACACAAGAGATCATCTCTGAGTGCTACCAGAAACTTTATGCCCAGAAATTTGACAATGTGGAGGAAATGGATCAATACCTAGAATCACATCCTCTCACTAGACTTAACCAAGAAGAAATAGGTCTCTTGAACAGATCGATTCCAAGAACTGAGATTGAAGGAACAATAAAAGTTCTCCCAACCCAAAAAAAGTCCTGATCCAAATGACTGCACACCAGAATTCTATCAAAACTTCAAAGAGCTTATACCCATTCTGCAAAATTATTTCAAAAAATTGAGAAGGAAATAATCTTCCCCAACACATTCTATGAAGCAAACATCACCCTGATGCCAAAACAAGGAAAAGACCCAAGTAAAAAGGAGAACGTCAGACCAATTTCACTAATGAATATAAATGCAAAATTTTCAATAAAATCCTAGCCATAGATTACAGCTACACATTAAGAATATCATTCATCATGATCAAGTAGGTTTTATCCCACAGATACAAGGCTGGTTTAACATACGCAAGTCCATAAATGTAATTCACCATATCAACAGAAGCAAAAACAAAGATCATATGATCCCCTCGATAGATGCAGAAAAAGCATTAGAGCCTTTTCTAATTAGAATACTTAAGAATACAGGCATAGGTGGCACATTTCGTAATCTGATTGAAGCTATCTACAACAAACTCACAGCTAGGGGAATGAGCAAGTGAGAGGAGAAGAGGGTGGGGGATGGGGGGTCATAGTGTAGGGCACACCTCTTGGGGGCCAGACACAATTATAAGAGGGACTTTATCTAACAAATGCAATCAGTGTAACCTAATTCTTTGTACCCTCAATGAATTCCAAAGAATAGAAAAAAAATATAAAAACATAAAGCTCATATATTACCTCCAAACCATTCATGTCAATAATTTTTCCCTTTCCTAGGCAATAATATTTTTAAAACTACCTTAAATTTGTATATCAATTTATTGTTTCCAATGCTCATATGTATACATTTTCATATGGTTTTCACAAATAAAGCCCCATGTTAGATTTTTTAAAAAGGTTATAAATGAACGTGAATGTATATGAGTAGAACATAATAGGACCTCTATGATAAATAATCTGACTTTATTAAGCCAATGATAATCTGGTTAAGTAGTTTTTCTTTCTCTTCACAAAATTTTATAAAATTCCTGAGTTGAAAAGAGTTGATGTGCTTTGCTATGAAAAGACTAGAGCTCACTGGAACTTTCTGCTGGAACCTTTAAATATTTACATATTCCATTTATTGGAGTATAGAGCAAAGAATTCAAGTCTCCATGTGAAACATTCAAAATTACTAAAAATGGGGATTTTTTTTTTTTACTCTTTGTACTTTAAAGTTCACATTAAGAAGAAAACTTATCACCTTCTTCTTTAATCAAAACGGCCAATAAGTAGATGAAAAGGCTAAATTACTTACCTGGAGAGAGTTCATAGTAAGAATTGAGAAATCAAAAGTCATCACTCCCAGACTAGCTGAAGCCTCTCATTTATATTAGCTTTGAAGAGTATATAAAACTAAAAGAAACTTTTATTTTGTATATTTTTAAGCAATGTCCAGAAAAAAAAATAAACTATAGGCTTGCTTTTATGGTATTTTCTATGCATTCAACCAATTGCAGAAAACTCCAAGCCCTCGATGTTACTGACAATTAATGCCATTAAAATGTCACAACTTATGGAATTAATTTTGACAAGTGGTGACTAAAAAAATAAACCTCAAGAAAAGAAAACTTAGTTATAGAATATGGAGAAAAAGGATCCATTATCTATAGTGTATGTAAAATATGTGCATTTATCTTCTATTTCTTAGAAAAGTAGCCTATAAAAGTATATTTAAGGAATTCAGAAAAATTTAAACATATCAACTGTTTAGGTAGCCTGTATGCCTGGTTCCCCTTCAGTCATATTCTAACTTCAGAGTGTGCACACCCTTTAATTCAGTGTAAGAAATCATGAAATCAGCGAGACAATAGGGACATGACTTGAAATGTTAGCATAGCCTTAGGATAGTGGAGAAGGGTGATGCAATTATGTTGAAGATCTGTCTATTCCTTCTTCATTCCTCTGTACCCGGGCAAAAAATAATAATATTCAGCACAGTTAGTTCTAGCATTGCATCAAGAGTGAGATTAGAAAGTACTGATTTATAAGGAGAACTATAGCTGGAATAAGAAAATCAGATAAGCAAAATAATTTAAAGACTGTATTTTATTTTTCCATATTTTTTACTGTGTTCTTTGTTATCTATGTTTAAGTTACATAATAATTAATGTTAAGAGTTTTATTATTTATGTCTATTTCCACTCCCATCCCCAAAATATAACTTCATATTTGGTTGCTGTTTTGCCTTTGAGGTGATAGAATTTTAACATATAGATATATAAATCATGCCATTGCATGATAAATGTGCCACAGAACATTAGGCTCTAGGTCCTGGGAGGGGAAAGAATATAATTTGAAGAGTGCAGTGTTCTTATTTATAGTCTATAGTGAGCAGTGAGAAGTGGAAGTCTTTGTCTACATGCTCTGATCTTTCCAATATAAGTAAAGTTTACTGGGCTTCCCCTGAAAGACATAAATTCAAACTTCTTAAATTTATTTTTTAAATGTACTAGTCAAATAGAAGACACTGCAGATCAGAATCTGTGCGAACAGAGTAACATACCAATCCTACTGGTACGAGAGTGCACCCCTTTCCAGTCATAGTTGTTGGATCTTTCCTGTTTTACAGGCCACGTGTTTTGAGATCTAGAATAATTTATTAGTTACTAGAACAGTGCCATGTTACCAATATGACTGAATTGGATTGAAAAATCGAAGGATTTTGCATTGTCCTTAATACAATCTGTTGAATGAAACAGACGGTAAAACAGGTGTAAGGGTTCATACAATAGACACACGCAGACTTCCTCCGCACACTAATTATAACACGAAATGTCAACAAGCAAAAAAAAACCAGATGAACAGGAATTTAATATAACAGAGAAGCATTTCAGAAATTATAGTATCTAATCCTGGCAAGCAGGAAGCTGTAATCAGTGTATTACACTACGCTTAAGCAAAGTAATAACCATTGTAATCCATTTGATTCTCCAGACAAATTATATTTCCTGTAGTACATCTTTTAATCCTTTTTGATACGATTTTTCCCAGATTCTTTGAAGTTTATCCTTCTCTTATAAAGATGATCTGGATTAGGATCCTAATTTCAAGTTGGCCACCTTATCTCCCATAGAGGAAGGCACAAATTTAAAACATTCTTAATGAGGTGTCCTTACATTATTTAGAAATGTCCAGAATGATATTAAGAATAATTATATTTTCATAAGAAATAGTATACATCACAATTTTAAAGTACCATCTGTGAACTCTATTGTTATAAAATATTTTCTACCATTACATTTCAAATATTTACCATTGAACTTTCCTATTAAGACTATATAGAAGCTCTTCTGTATTTGAGCTTTGTTTTGGCAATAAATATTGATATTCTAGGATTTAAGAAAATGATTTTCTGGAGCAAAAGCAGAGTAAAATGTCGCTAAATGTTGTGCCATAACTTTTTTATTTGTGTATTATTAATTATGGTTTTTAAAGTCGATATTAAGAAGAATCCCGATACGTATTGGAGATACTCAGCATGCCAAACTTATCCTTTAATAAATATAAGCAGTGATATCTGAAATATGAAAGCAGTTGAATTTAAGATAGATAAACTTAAGAGATTATTGGGTCCAACCCCTTTAATTTGCAGAGAAAGTTAAATTGACAAAGTTATAGAGCATTTAAATATTCAGGCATTTTTAGCAGAGTCAGCACTGGAAATAAAAGTGAAAATAAAATAAATAAGAAATAAAATCAAAACATGAACATGATGAATATATGATGAAAGTCATTTTAATCTTCTGGCAAGTGTGCTAATTCACATTTGCCATTGACTAATGGCATTATATTATGTACTAATCTAAATGATAGTCGTCTGAATCACCTGATTTGTATAGGAAAGAGTCGCATTCCACATTGTATATCAAATCAGCACATTGTACCTCATAAATGCATTAATGTACACAGTTATGATGTAATAAAGAAAAAATAAAAAATAAATAAAAAGAGATTTGCAAACATGAGCTAGTGTTGACATAGCTAAATCTAGTACATAGGAAATTACGAAGGAGAGCAAACTGATGTTGCCTCTGCTTTGTTAACCATGAAATATCAACAAAAGTCATCAAGGATCTTATTTTCATGCAAGCCTGGAAGTCTTCTGATAGGAGTGGGGGAAACTGAGGCAGAGATTTCTGAACTCAGGACAGAAATTCATATTATGTATATTAGGATTCTATCATAAAGGGGGATTAAAACATCTTTAGTTCTTCAGAAAGATACTCTGAGACTATAGAAAAATTTCCCACAGATAAGTGGGAGTGTAAAGCACCTATAGCGATCTAGAAGAAGATAAATTAAGTAACATTTATGTAGGATCTACTATGTATAAGACCCTAAGCTAGATTGTTTACATTAAAATATTTTTGATTCCTCAAACGAATTCTATCAGGTAACTATTTTTATCTGAATGTTTGATTTTAAGGTCCTTAGGGAAGGACCTAAGGACCGCACATGAAATATATATTTTTAGGCCGCACATGAAATATATATTTTTTATCAATGGGTAGGAATGTTTTCTACTCTAATATTAACAGATCCTCAAGTTTTAAAACTATTTAAACTATTCAATTTCATTCCTATAAAATAGAGACAAAAAGCACTGTTTTTGGAATCAGTCTGCCTGGGTCCAGTGCTGGCTCGCCAACTATATGGCGGTGGAGAGGTTACTCCCTCCTAGCATCAGGGTCCTTATTTGTAAGATGGGACTGATGGAGCCTTTGTGAAAGGGAAATGAAGTAATGTGGGTACAAATCTGCCCAGGGCCCTAAGAGCAGTAAAATCTCAACCTTCAGCTCTTGTTCGCATTATAAATCTGCCCTGCAGAGGGAGCAATAAACCTATAAATATAGGATTCTTAAGGGCCCACAAAGCCCAAGCTCTTGGGACAGACAAACAGGAAGGTGACAGCTTAAGGAAAGACAGTTCCCTCTTGGAGAAAAAGGTACCGTGGCTCTCAGCAAAGAGTCTGGGTGTTGCCCAACTTCAGAAGACTCAGAAAGAGAAGCCAAGATCTGGAGATCACAGAAACCAGGAAGAGGAACACTGATGCCTGGGAAGCCCAGTAATGCTGACATTGAAAATGCCCACGGTGTGAGCACCAGCTAAGAAGGCTGCCTGAGGAATCGCTTCAGTTTATCACAAACTTCCCCAGATGGAGGGAACTGAAGACATGACGCAGGTGTGGAGATAACGGTAATAATAGCTACCATAAACTTTATAATCCTCACAACAGTTTTATGAGTTGCAAGGAAAGCTAGTGGTGTTAATAACTTTCCCAAGGTCTCAAAGTTAAAAGTGATGCAAGTTGCGATTCTTACTCCTTATGGGTTGCTGTAGAAATGTCTCCAGCAGTCTATGTGTCTAGGACCACACGTTTGCTTGAGAGTTTCCTTTTTTTATGGCTCATCTGGTCTGGAGATGCCGTCTTTGGTCCCTGATATTCTGCCTGTGTTCCAGTGAAAAAAACATCTGGTCTCCCCAAGGACAATGGCTATGAGAAGGAGAGTGTTACACAGAAAAGAAATCTGGTTTTCACAATTTTCTGACGTGGGTTTCTCCAAGTTCCCTCCACAGTGTGGATACAGGAGGTTGACCTCTATTTACATCAGACTCTTTGTCTCTCTCCATCCCAGCTCCCAAAGAAGTATTTCTGTTCATTGTTTTTATGTAATTACACTTTGTAGTCATGTTTTAAAAGTTCTTCTAGATATACAAGAAAAAGATTGGTTGATGTTTCTATCAGTTAGTGTCAATGACAGAAACAGAAGCACTAAGATATAGGTAGATGATGATGATGATGAAGATAAATGATAAATAGATACATGTAATGATTTTTATTAACAGAAATTTGATTTCACAGAATTGTGGGAGCAGGCTTAGTAGTCTTTGTAAACTTTTGCCTTTATGTCCGATGCTTAACATCCATGGAGAAAATGGATGGAAAGTAAGAGAGAGCAAGAAAACACTGCAACCCACAAACACAAACTAGAGCCCAGGAGGAACAGCAGAAGCACGTGACATAATGCTACTGAACTTGATGGAATAAGTGTCTTACAGAAGCTGGGACATGGTAAAAACACACACCTGCCTAGGCGTCAGACAACCTGACCATATCTCCAGAGACAGACAGAACAATTGCTGGCCGGGCTGCTGCCTCACAGCAGTGAAGTGAACCAGCAAATAAGCAGCAGTGTGAGAGGGGATAACGGGGCTGCTGCCACTATTCTGCCCTCCAGATGATCCCAGAAGGATCTCTCATGTGGCTCAGCCTAACCAAAAACACACAAAGAGAATTCCAGGAAATGTATTATAGTACAGCCTTGCCAGATCGACCATAATACGAAGTGACCACAATCAACCTATTTTCCATTTGGCACACACACACATCTTCCTAAACCACGCCTAATCTCCAAATAAAACAATAACAACATCATGCCTCTGGCTATCAAGATACAAATATCCCAAGTACAATCAAAATCAAGCTAACCTGGAAATACCTTTCATGTCCAGAAAGGTGGTGTGAAGAGCTCTGGGGACTCATTCTCTAGTCAAAAAAGTGTATCTGGTGAAAATTACTTTTAAAAAATAAAATCTTGAAGATTTATTCTAAGTGCATATATCACATGAGGAAACCTTTATTTGAGAAAATCTATTAAATTGTGGTAAGAACGAGAGTTTATGACACTCTACCCATGACTGGCTCATCCTTATTCTGTCTATAGACGAGCTGATGGAAGACCCACTCCAGGACAGTGTGGCCAGGAAGACACAGTTCCCCCACCTCTTGCCTTGGTGGCTGTGGTATGTCCCCATGAGAGAGAACCCAGTAGCACTCCTCCACTCCACAGCTCTGCACTCCAGATGAGTGTGAATGAGGAGTGCAGGGTCTCTAAGCAGTTCCCACTCTCAGAGTATAGGCTCTAGTTCAGGCACAGCAAGCTGAGAATACTGGGATTCCATTGGCCCTCACCCCAGCTCATTTAACAGCGGCGCAGAGCAGAAGACGCAAGTCAAATAAAATTAGACACTACCAGCCCCATCCAGCATCCTGCTCACAGTGCAGGGGATTGTTTGCTCCAGGAATGAGGCATTCTTCCAGTCCTGGAGCAGTGGTTTGGAGTTTTGTATAGGGAAGACATGAGATATACGAACAGGGTCCTCTAGAGCAGTAGTCCCCAACATTTTTAGCACAAGGGACCAGTTTTATGGAAGCTAATTTTTCCATGGCCTGGAGGGTGAGAGGAGATGTTTGAGGATGATTCAAGCACATTATGTTTATTGTGCACTTTATTTCTGTTATCGTTACATTGTCATATATAATGAAATAATTATATAACTCATCATAATGCAGAATCAGTGGGATCCCTGAGCTTTTTTTCCTAGGTCTTAGGTTTGGGGACCACGACACTAAAGATCTCTCTAAAGGATCTGTCTTTATATAATAACAGAGTGTGCAAAGGTTCGGGATTCAAAGTGTTCTCCAAAACAATGAAGATTTGGATGGTAAGCTATTATTAGAAGGATAATAGCTCCAGCAGAGCCACAAGCTATAAGAAAGCTAGCATATAATCTTAAAAAAAAAAAAAAAGGAAAGTAATAACAAGGTGTTCTATAAGTCCACAAATGTTAGTTTGGGCAGAAGCATGGAGAAAATCTGAGTAAAATCCATATCCAGTATAAGTGTCTATTCCAATCAGAATAAATGCTATCCCTCCATAATGAAAGCAAGTCATTGCAATAAACTCGCCACTGTGTAGCTTGATGATGCCCTTGGGCAATGGTGACATATCAGAGCTCAGTGTTGATCTCATTAGTTGACTGAGCACTCAGCAGTGGCTGTGGTTAGATTGGCCTCAGTGAGTAGAAATGTATATATAACTTCACTCATGTCAAAATGGCCACTTGTTCATGAGCCAATTAGACATGAGGTCTGATGCGGACTGACATCCACCAAATGAATCATTCTACCCCTTTATTATTATAATCCATCTTTGATGAGCATTAGCATAGGACACAAACTTTTCCACAAACTAAGCCCATTTGACAAACTGCCAAAAAATTAACCATGTTCTATGAATTGCTGTAGACTCATACTTTAGGGTCATCTCTCCTCCAAACTAAATGAACAACCAGGAATATGCCCTGCATTTCTGCCCACTGAAAGGATTTCCCTTCATCACCCCCCTTCAGGGCCTTTCCAGCAGGGCATATAGTGCTATACTCTTCTATTTTGAAGGGGATCTTACATGTTCCTTCCTCAGGCAACCGAGCACAGGGATCTCCCTACAGGGAAATCCCTAGATGTAGGAGGAGAAAAAGAAGACAATGTATTGGAAGCAGCAGCCATAGGCATTTAGGCAGCTTTCTCATGGAACTTACTTGTGCCTTTGGGACCTTGCTCTTTTGGGTATGAAGCACTGGTGTGCACACGTTACTTTATGGCATGGTGTGTAGGACCACACCCATATCGTGAAGACCAGCTCATGGTAACTTAGCAGGCCGCGGCTAGATTTTCTTCCATTTCTCCTAAGGTCCAATACCAAGCCAAAAGATATTCTCCAAAAGGAGACTATAGTTTTCCTACAGAGGGTAGCCCAGCTTTGCTCCAAATACTAATTGTGCATTGTGTGTCACCTATAGGGACCTGTCAAAGGCTCCAAATATCCTATTTATTTGTCACTGAGATTTGAAGCATCACTGGATTTGCTATGTCATATGGGCTGAGGTACGGAGCAGCTTACACAGCTGGACTGTAGCAGAACATTCCTTTATTCTGGGCTTCACTCAGAGCTACTTACTATCAATGAATGGGTCAGTACAGCACAAACACATGCGTTATACACTCCTTTCAAATTCCAAAGATGCCTACAAGGATATTGTTCCTTTTTCTTGTGTGTTTCTATTTAATATTTGTGATGAGGATTTCTAGTGACCCCTCTCACTTCACAGGTCAGGGTACCAGCTCCTGACTATATCTTCTCCATTACGCATTTTAAGAGTGGGTAAATGACCACAGAGTAGACTTGGGGACCAGCTGAGACCATGATTATCTGACTTTCAAAAGCTTCTTGTTTGACTGGCTGACCATAGTGCCATCTTGGATCTCCAGAAATAAATGTGATTTCAGAGCCAGTGTCTAGTACTCCCCCAAGTTTGCAAAAGCCTTGTGTACATCCCATTGGGGAAGCCTGAGCAGTGACTAATATTATACATTTTTGGCAATGTAGCAAGATCTTTCCTCAAGAAGATCCAGCTTCTCCTTCATTCAAGTCTATGAAGTGACTCAAGTATGGGAAATGATTAAAAGGTTGTGACTCTGTTTTTACAAAACAAGATTTAGATCTTTTCTGCTGATGTAGATCAGTAGCACTTCAATACCATCTATATTGATAGTCATTATTCACTGTAGTTATGTTCTGTAAAGCCACCATGCACACTGAATTAGCAAATACTGAACCATTGCTCCTAGGAGAAATACAAAGTTAGATTCCTGCACTTCTGTTCATAATATTTTTGTCATCCAATCAATACATATCCTTGTTTTTTGCATATTTCTGTTTAAAGACATGCTATTTAGTATGTGGATCATTACAAAAGCTTTGAGATACATAAAAATAGGGAAACATAAAGTTCCCATGTAGAGAAACAAATGAAGTCCTCCCAGCAACACTGATAAACCACCTAAGTTGAAGCTTGCACAGGTGAATCAGAAAGTACTCTGTCAACTGTGTTTCTTGGAAGTGAAATAACGGGCCATAACAGTCTGTCCCAAAATTTTGGTAGTAGCCTACATACATGCTGTTTATTCTTTAACATTGAACTGATGGCAAGAACGTGGTAAGTCATGCCTGAGCAGAGCTTTTCGAACATTGTGTTTTCTCTATAAGGCACTCCACAGCCTTCTTTCACTCAGGACCACTAGCTAGAACTTTAGCAGTATAATCAGGGGCCATTTTAAACAGTAAAACAAATCATTAACAAAAAGCACAAAAATGCAGAATGTGAACCATTAAATAGACCTTGAAAAGAACACTTGTTTACAGTTTGAGAACTGAAACAAAAAGCCAAAGCATTGCCCGGTTTTACCTCAGCTGGGAAGGTAAGCATCAGCAGAGCCGTTAAATATTTTGCCATTTTGTACACATGTACATTCATTCACAAAGGACCTCAAAATCACGGCTTCTATTAATTTTGAAGTTACAGAAATTTTACAAATAGGTGAATTTGCAAATACAGAAATAGGGAACAGTAAGAATTGACTCTGTTTTAATTCACAGAATCAATTAGTCAATGCCAAAGAGCTCTGTGAATCATCCCATTCTGATTATGGTTTTGGCTCTGCTGTCTATTATGATAAACATGCCCACCTTGTCTTTGGCAAGTTAGTGCCTCTACTTGTGCCCTGCCTCCACAGGATTCTACCATCCTTGTTACTTGCAAGTATCCAAGTTTGATGGCAGCAGTTCTAATGTAATTTCTGACCTGCTGAGAAAAGCCATCACAGAACTCGTCAACAAAATATTTATCAAAGCCATAGGGAAGAAAATGTCCTCTGGACCATCCCAGGGTGGTAAGCATGTCTTAAATAATACATCCATTCTAGCATTTCTATCTTTATAACCCTTTGGATTATTTTCAATGTGCAAAGTAGATTTCAGCATTTCAATGTTACCTAATGTTGGGTTAATGTTTTAGTCAACCAGACAAACAGACTTAGAGAGATTTCTAGCTCCTCTTAAGCTCAGACGTCAAATTTCGAATACTTGCTTAGTGGGCTCATATCATTAAATTCATTCTGAGCCAATTTTATATTTCTTCCACCTTGATTCTATACCATAAATTTCATTTCCCATATACATTGCCCAGATTTATGTCAGTATAAATTGGAAAATTCACACGGTTCTCTGGTCTGTGGCACACCTCCTCATAGGTTACACTTCTACCTACCCATGTGGGGCTTGCTGGGATTTGAGTTTGATTATAGGTTTGGAAGCAAGGAGAGCTTCTGGGGTTATGTCCTGAGAAGGATCAGCAGTGCCTTGCATATCAACCAACCCAGGCGAAGCTTTTTGTAGGCTCTTCAAACAAGAAGAGACCAACTACTTCACACAAGGATGAAAGGGCTGTTTCAATTGGCAAAGAAGGCTTGCTGAAATAGAGACAGGTTCAAGTCCCCGAACACCATCAGAATCTGCTTATATCTCTTTATTGCAATTTTCACAGTCCATTCCTTTCCAACAAACATCTTCACTTTAACAAAGAGACACTATAAGGTTGGAAAATCATTTGTGTTGGAGTTCAGTGAGGCTTAAGATTAAAATTGGAGTTTACTTTTTAGAAATCTCAGCTCTGATCTAAATAGGACGTGAATTAAATAACAGAAAGTTTCAGATCAGCTCCCTTGTGGATAATTTGAGCTGAGAATTTGAACCCCTACACTGAGCATGTGCTTTCTTCAAATTCTCCCGAGTATTTATAAGCATCAACCAATGCCAACATATTCATAATTTCTTTCTTTTTTTTTTTGACAGAGTCTCACTTTGTCAGCCTTGGTAGAGTGTCATGGCATCACAGCTCACAGCAACCTCAAACTCTTGGGCTCAAGTGATTCTCTTGCCTCAGCCTCCCAAGTAGCTGGAACTACAGGCACTCACCATAACACCTGGCTACTTTTAGAGACGAGGGTCTCACTCTGGCTCAGGCGAGTCTTGAATCTGTGAGTTCAGGCAATCCACTGGCCTCGGCCTTCTAGAGTGCTAGGATTACAGACATGAGCCACTGACCCACCCTATATTCATATTTTCAATAAAATTATTTATTTATTTATTTATTTATTTATTTATTTATTTATTTTTATTGTTGGGGATTCATTGAGGGTACAAGAAACCAGATTACATTGATTGAATTTGTTAGGTAAAGTCCCTCTTACATTTGTGTTTTGCCCCCGAAAGGTGTGGCACACACCAAGACTCCACCACCCTCACTCCTTCCCACTCTGCTCTTCCTTTCCCCACCCCAACAAAATTTTTATGAGAACAAATACATGGGCACTCAAAACTTTGCCCTCTATAAGTACTTAATTACAAGTATCTGAAGTTACATTTCATGTAAAGTGCTCTTCCAT
>CAUYRH010144850.1:0-22000 GCA_963574655.1 Perodicticus potto
CAGCTACTTGGGAGGCAGAGACAGGAGACTCGCTTGAGCCCAGGAATTGGAGGTTGCTGTGAGCTGTGATGCCATGGGACTCTATCCAGGGTGACAGCTTGAGGTTCTGTCTCAAAAAAAAAAAAAAAAAAAAAAAAAAAAGAACCAGGTTACATTGATTGCATTTGTTAGGTAAAGTCCCTCTTATAACTGTGTTCTGCCCCCAAAAGATGTGTCACACACTGAGAACCCCACCCTCTCCCACCTTTCGTCTTTCTGCTCTCTCCTTCCCCCACCCCCCACCATGTACTAGGTCACTAATTGTCCTCATTGTCCTCGTATATAAGATTCTTGGTTCTCCATTATTGTGATCCTCTACTAAGAAGAATGTGTTCCTCTTCCATCCATGTTACACCCCTCTCCCTCCTTTTCTCTCTCTGCTCTCCCTTTCCCACACCCCTGACCATGTACTAGGTCATTAATTGTCCTCATATCAGGATTGAGTATATAAGATTCTTGCTTCTCCTTCTTATGATCTTTACTAAGAAGAATGTGTTCCATTTCCATCCATGTTAATACAAAAGATGTAAAGTCTCCATCTTTTTAAAAGGCTGAATAGTATTCCATGGTATACATATACCACAGCTTATTAATCCATTCCCGGGTTGGTGGATTTTTAGGCTGTTTCCACATTTTGCAGCTTGTAAATTGAGCTGCAATAAACAGTCTATTGTGAGTGTCCTTATGGTAAAAGGATTTTTTTCTTCTAGGTAGATCTCCAGCAATAGGATTGCAGGATCAAATGGGAGGTCCAGTTTGAGTTCTTTGAGGGTTCTCTATACTTCCTTCCCAAAAGGTTGTATTAGTTTGCAGTCTCACTATCAGTGTCAAAGTGTTCCCTTCTCTCCACATTCACGCCAGCATCTGCAGTTTTGAGACTTTGTGATGTGGGCCATTCTCATCGGGGTTAGGTACTATATCTCAGGGTGCTTTTGATTTGCATTTCTTTAATAATTAGGGACGGTGAGCATTTTTTCATATATTTGTTAGCCATTCATATGTCTTCTTTAGAAAAGGTTCTGTTCATCTCTCTTTCCCATTGATATAATGGATTGTTGGCTTTTTTTCATGTGGATTAATTTGAGTTCTCTGTAGATCCTAGTTATCAAGCTTTGGTCTGATTCAAAATATGCAAATATCCTTTTCCATTGTGTAGGTTGTCTATTTGCTTTGGTTGTTGCCCCTTGTCATTCAGTCAGTACAAAATATTGACAACTACTATGTATTAAGCACTTGTGAATCCAGAAGTTAACTTTAGGTTATGTTTACTAGTCTGGCCACTGTATATGTGCCTCAGGGTCTTAACCTTCTCGTCTTTTTTGTCTAGAAGTCTGCACAAATCTTCTGTTCACTTGTATGGGTCTGATGTCAACTACCATGTCCTTCAGGTGTCTTCTGAACAATCTTACCTTGTCACTGGCACCATCTTTGACCAAGGCATTGGCTTGAGGTCACTCTCTTCTGTTTTATTTGTCCTTGTGTTCATTGTCATTATTTAATACCCTATATCTTCCACTTATTTGTTGTCCATAGTGTCTTACTAGAATATAAACTCAAAGAGGGTAGGAGACTATGTCTGTTTTTTTTTATTTTTTTCACCGATTTTTCTTCTTTTCATGGCATGAAGTAGGCACTTGAATATTTTTGAATTGGTGAATCATACAGCTGATTACACCATAAACATAAATTGAAGGAGTAACAGTAAAAAAAAGACAAGAGAGGAAGGAAGGAAGGGAGGGAGGGAGGGAGGGAGGGAGGAAGGAAGGAAGGGAGGAAGGAAAGAAAACATGTAAAGAACCACCAAAAATTTTTGAAGAAATGAAACTGAAGAGTCACCACTGGATTTTCTGCAAAATAGGCAATTATTCTAGGATTATGAGTGAATACTTATACTCTGCAGCCAGCTGGATTTGGTTTTGACTTACGGCTCTACTTCATAGCTTAGGTGATTAAATCTTTCAAACTTTTAAAGCTTCACATTCTTCACAAGCTTTTAAAATGATTCTTTGCTACTTTTTCTTCTTTCTCATTTTTCTCTAATTGATGTTTCCCATAATTTTATCAGATATACTATTCATTAATTCTAAAATATTTATTGAGTATCCACCTTGTATTTTAGGGTTGTTTGGAGAATTAGATAAGTATATGTATACATCTATACACACACGTACACACAGACACACATATAATACAGGTCACACATAGTAACTGCTCAGTAACTGGTGGATTTCATCATCATCATCATCTTTATAGATACATCCAATGATGATATAGAAAACAAAAAGCTGACAGGGGACAGTGGTGGCAAAAGGAAACAGAAATGGCAGAGCACATAGCAACACAGAACTTGAAAGACATTTAAAAGCAAGTAATAAATTTTCTTTTTATTTAGAAGTATCTCTTTGCATGCACATTTATTACCAAGAACAACATTAAACAAACACGATTTTCTTTAAAAGACACATGGAGGATCCTGGAAGTTAATTGAAATATCATCAGTTTATTGAGACCCACAATTTAGTATTAGGAGCAATTAGTTAGCTAGAAACAGTTGTGTGTGATGACCACACCATGGTGAACAATGTAAGTACTGTCATTTGAGCTATTCATAAAGTAGCCATCATAATCCTGGTCAGTATAAATTATCCTTTTTCTCTTGCTGGATTAGTAAAAACAATAACTGTCGTGGTAAATTACTTACAACATTATTCAAGTTCATGCACTTCCATGTATTTCCACGTTTCTAGCAAAATTATGACACTAGAAGCAGATTATTCTAATTGCTTATTCAAGCCCAGATGACAGTTGTTTTTCTCTATACAGTGACTAATAACTCCACTCTCTCGGTTGCTAGTCACAGAGGACTTTGAGTTAGATTTTATATATATAGACTTTTAAGAAACAAAAGTATTAAGATGGTCTTAAAAATGTCTAGTATATATACTTGTATATATATATATATATATTCATACACAGTATATAAAACATTTATTTCTGAAAGATTTTTCAGGATTAAATGAGATCAATTGAATAAGCATAGAGTTGTTCCCCACACATCAAGTAGTTCCCTCAAGCTAAATTAGAACAGTGAAATTCCAGGTTTACACACTTTGTCTTGTAATCTGTTTTCAGGTTTACTGCTCATAGATATATAGAAAAGAGAGAAGGGCAGTGGGAAAGTTCAGGTCAACAGGAGAAGAGTGTGAGGATGAGAGGGTGGGGTTACTGAGAAACTAACCAAAAAAGGAGATTAATCATACACAAAGGAGTGAGGGAAGGAAAAGTAGATAAATTATTAGGATACCAAAAGCCAACTCTTGAGATTCACTCACTCATCAATCTATCTATCCATTCATCCATCCATCAAATACTGAATCACCTTCTATATACAAGGAAATTAGGTGCACAGTGACGTCTTCTTGTAAGGAAGAGCAAATTTGTACATAAATAGGATATAATAAAGAACGTGAAAAGATACAAAAGGCTTAAGATACATCTCTGAGGGTCAAAGGAGATACACTTTATAATAGCTGCAGTGCATTAAAGAAAGTTTTTTGAATGTCGTAGCATTTGAATTGAACCTTGAATGATGGTTAAAGTTTGTACTTGATATTTTAAAAATCTTGGGAGGACTTCTAGGTAGAGACTGTAGTGAAATCGATAGTATGGAATTATACTATACACAAAAGAGCATGCTCAGAGAAGAGAGCAAATGAAGGATTTTAGTTGATGTTAAGACTGAAAAAGCACCTTGGGGAGAAATGTAGAAGTTCTGAAACACTGAACACTTTGATCTTTACTCAAGTACCAACCGTAATTATGGCCACTGCTCATGAGAGAGGACCTGGGTTGACATACGCAGATGAAAGGTGAACCATGGGGCAGGAAGATTGCTTGAGCCCTGGAGTTCAAGGCAAGCCTGGGAAACATAGTGAGATCCTATCTCAAAAACTAAATACAAAGTAAAAAATATGTGTTTCTTTTGTTGCATAGCAAATTAACACAAAATTATCCCCTCCAAACAACATAGCTGCATTATCTCATAGCTCCTCTCCGTCAGTAGTCCCAAAATGGCCTTGCTGGGTAGATCCTCACTGCAGAATTTCACAAAGGTTTGAATCAAGATGTGACTTGGATCCGCAATCTTATCTGAGGCTTGAGATTCTCTTCTAAATCCATTCATGTTTTGTCAGAATTTAGTAGCGCAGCACTGAAATCTGTGTATTTTTTTGTAGACTAATGACCAGGGACTATTCTCAGCTTCAAGAAGCTATCCATTATTTACCTCCATCTTCAGGCCTGTAATATGGACTTCCTTCTTTTTTTTCCAGATAGAGTCTCACTCTGTCAGCCTGGTAGAGCACATGTAGTCCTCATGGCTCGCAGCAACCTCAAAATCCTGGACTCAAGCGATTCTCTTGCTTCAGCCTCCTGAGTAGCTGGGACTACAGGCATGTACTACAATGCCCAGTTAGTTTTTTTTAATTTTAATAGAGACAAGGTCTCACACTTGCTGAGGCTGGTCTCGAACTCCTGAGTTCAAGTAATCCACCTGCCTCAGCCTCCTAAAGTGCTAAGATTACAAGTGTGAACCACTGATCCCAGCCAGTACAGCATTCAAATACTGAATACACTTGTTCAGTCTCTGACTTACTGTATCTCTGACCTCTATACTCAAATTTAAACTCTCATCTGATTAGGTCAGGCCCACACAGATATTCTCCCTATCTTAAGATCAACTGATTAGAGATTTTAGTTGTATCTCTAAATCTCTTCATAACAACACCCAAATTGGTCTTCGAATAACTGGGGAAGATGTCCATATACTAGAGGCCAAGAATCAGGAGCGAGGGGACATCTCAGAATTCTCCTTAAAGTAATACCCAGACAAGCCATTTACTTCACTTGTATTACCTTATAGAGAGGATCATGCTAGTTTGAGAGCACACACACACACTCACACCTTAAAAATTATTCATTATATTGCAAAAATTTCTTATATATAGGCATGGCAATAATAGAAGATGATGTCATTATTCAGATTATAATTTCTATCAAGTTTAAATTAAAAATAAATTATATTTCAAAGATTTAAGATAAGGTTATTCATAATTACTACCCTATTTTAAATTAATCAAAGTATTCTCACCAAAATCTTATTTAAAAAATCAAAAACGTGACATGCTTATTGTTCAATTGAACTAAATTTGTATTGGCTTGTGAATCAAATACTGTATAATACAAAGGCAGCTAAATTGTATGAGGTCATTCTTGGGCTTTTCAGACTTGCTAAAGTATCATATAATTCAATAATAAGCAAAGGGTCATATCATAAAATGGGCAATTGCACAAAAGCAGTAACTACAGGTGCTTGCAAATTTGTTTCCTCCAAAGCAATGTACCACATTCTATTTCTCATATTTATGGTGTTATTTAGATTCATATTTATGATCTAAATGATCTTCAGTTATGTCTTATGAAATCAGTCTGTAATCAATTTTTCTAAGGGAAAATCCAAGTCTGAAAAATTATATATAGAAATGAGTGACATCTCTACATAGGCGTGAATAGAAAATGAGTGCCAATGTGTACCGTTCAGGGATTGCTCTATTGTTTCTTAAATAGCTTTAAGTTTCATTAATTAATAATTATTTTAAAACATTCATTTCATTTATAAGACTAACTATATGACATTTTATGCAACCCCTGCCCTAAACATCACTTTCTTCAGAATAGCAAAAATAGTCAATGCGTATGGAATCATCACTGTAAGGTTATCTCTTCAATATAGTCTTCTGGAAGTTTATGTTCACTATCTTCCTAATGGATATTAATCAGTGCAGTTTGACCAATAAGGCAAATTGACACTAGCCATGAAAATCAACAATCAGATAAATGGGATTATATTCCATAACTTTTACATAAGGACAGACACAGCTTGCATATTACCAACTAAATTTCAATATATAATTTTTTAATCCCTAGTGCTTATGCTAATATACTTACTAGTTTAACAATAAGATATTAAAATTGTGGATTGCCTGAGTTCATGATTTTGAGACCTGCCTGAACCAGAGCAAGACCCCATCTCTAAAAATAGCCTGGCACTGTGGCAGACTCCTGTAGTCCCAGCTACTTGGGAGGCTGAGGCAAGAGAATCACCTGAGCCCGAGTTTGAGTTTGCTGTGAGCTATAACGCCACGCATTCTACTGAGGGCAAAAAATGAAACTCTGTCTCAAAAAAAAAAAAAAAAATTAAAATTGTAATGTTATTGTTTAACACAAACATATGTTCTCTTTGTACCCTAAACAGAAAAAATGTAATAGTGTTCACTTAGGCCTGGAAGTGTTTCTGTGAGCACTGATATTTGGGCATTGCCCTTAGTGGTGCACAAGTTAGAGTTTTCAACTCTTATAATAAGAGATGATGAAATAAAAATAATGAAAGTATAGATGTTGTGAGATGACCAAAAATACAAGAAGAAAACAGCAATAACAAAAAATGCACCTAGAGGTCTAAAATAAATCCCCAGATTGCGTTCACCAAATTTATTATGTAGAAATGAATAATACTTTGTCTAAAGCACTGAGCCTCATGTGAATGTTTATCTTGCCTATTTGATGGAATTGTAAGATTGAAATGAAAACGTGTGTGAAATTTTAATTTTACTCTTAGAATTTAGTTTCATGATAGTGAGAGAAAACTCACTTTTAGTATATTTAACCCTGATTTGTGTGTCCCAAGTGTGAAATTCTTAGACAGGATTTATGAAATATTTGGTCGGTTGTGCAATCCAAATTAGTTCAATCAATAGCTTATTCTACTATATGAATACAAAGTGAAATCTGTTTATTTCACCCTCCCACTATTGAGACTAAAAAGAGCCATTTCACAAAATGCAAAATAAACACACAATTTTCCACCCACTTAATATTATAAAGCACATTTAAACAATATGCAAGGAGAAAAATGACTGTAAATGGTGTCTACCAAGTTCTATATAAATACCTGTCTTAAAGTGTTTACAAATTAGGAGCCTAGATTTAAAACATTTTGATTAGTCTACATATGTATATGTACATATACACGGAGGAGGTGCAGTTCAAGCTTAGGCTTAATATCTTATATAAAAAGAAAAAGCAACATAAATGGCAAAATCAAATCCTTTTTATTTATTATCTTCATATCTTCATCTAAAGAAGGTAAATTAGTTTCATATTGGCATATCTTATTCCCTTCTTAATTTTATATGAAACATTTAAAGTATGTATCATCAATTAATTTCTATACAGCAGGTAGATATTTTTCAGTGTTCATTTATTTATCATAAGACAGTATTTTTTTCATAAATGAAAAGGGACCAGAAATTAAACATTACATTAAAATTTAGAGAATTGAGAACTGTCTAAAGTCAGTACAGGTTTATAAGCAGACATGAGATATGGCAAGGTAAGGAGTGACAGAGGAGGTGGGATGGGCAAAGTGTATACCTATGTCTAGGACTGCCAGTTGGATGAGGAAAGATTGGTAAGTGACCTGGATTCAGCAGCATACAGTATTAAAGATGGAAACTTTAGGGGAAAACTACTCTGAATTCAAAAATAATGCATGAATCAGTGCTGTGTGGGTAAGATCTGAAGAGTATTTGGAGGGCCAGAAAAGGAAGACTGACTGAGCACAGGACCTCAGGTTAGGGCATGTAACAAAGGCCCAAACCAGCTAGATCTATCCCTAGGAGTGGATATTTCCTAGGAGTGGATATTTTATTTTCAGTTATGGGTGGTGAACAAAGACTTAGGGAAACAAATAAGAATGAGATTGTTAACTGTGAGTCTGGAGACACTGTGATTTCATCTAGAAGAGGTAGATTAGGTCATAATAAAAAAAGATGAGATGTGAGGAGCACCACCATTCGCTGAGTTACAAGTCTCTGCTCAGTGTTGGCTGTGTCTACTCTGCAAACACATCATATGACTTCTGTTCTGGCCTGAAGTTAGAATGGAAAGGTACTCGGTCTAGTCTAGACAATTAAATTCCACTGACTGAACTTTTCAATCCTATCATTTAGGAGAATTTTCCTAATATTTAAAATTTTAAAAAGACTTGTTCAGCTTAACCCAATTATAACAATAGTTGAAACTCTTTAATTTCTAGTTCTCCAAAAGGCCTGTAAGTTTCTGAAATAATTCTTCCAGTTGAGATCAAAGAAAGCCTGAAGAATAAGGATCACAACAGAATAAGCTGGTAATATTAAGCCAATTGAGTTACAGGACGATAGCAGCCCTCTCAACTTCATCAAGACCCTCAAGGAAAGAACTAGAATAGGATGGTTGTACAACAGCATCCTTGTTTTAAGAATTAGTGTCCATCATGCATTGATAGACGCCATGGAATACTATTAAGCCATAAAAAAGATAGAGACTTTGCATCTTTTGTATTTATCAGGATAGATTCAGAGAACATTCTCCTAAGTAAAGTGTCTAAAGAATGGAAAAGAAAGCTTCCCAAATACTCATTAGCAATCTGAAAGTAGTGGATCAACAATTACAAGACTACATAAAATAAAAAAAACACAATTAAGTTCCAGAAGGGAAGAGGGGGGAGGGGTTCTATTAGTTTCTACCTATCAGGTACAATGTAGGAGTATATGGCACACTTCCTGGGTGAAGGACTAAACTACAGCTCAGACTTTTAACTTTATCTTACAAGCAAAAATAATGTAACTTAATCATATGCATCTTCATAGTAACCCTCCATAGTAATAATAAAATAACTAGTGTCTCTGAGATTTCTAATCACTTCATATTATGGAGCAATAAAGTTGTGGATTGAATGTTATAGGAAGAAGGCCTTAATAAAATGCCGAGGATTGGAAAAAATATATATGTGTATATGTATGTATATGTGTGTGTATATTTTATATATATATAATACACTCACATACATATTATATATGTATGTATATGTATACATACATATTATAGATGTATATATGCAAGTATATATAATATTCACACATACATACATATATACTATATATAATATAGTATATTAGTATATATAATATAATAGTATATCATATAGAAGATACACACACATACATATTATATATGTATGTATACGTATACATACATATTAGAGATGTATATATGCACATACATATAATATACACACATACATACATATATAATATATATAATATTATAGTATATTAGTATATATAATATAATAGTATATTATATATAAGATACACACACATATATATACATACATACATACAATGGTTGTATGGGAAAGAGGGGGGAGGGGCTCGATTAGTTCCTGCCTATCGGGAACATACATACACACACATTTAGCATCTGCTATAGTGATGGCCCTTCCTGCTCCAAAAATAAAAAGATGTAGCTAATGAGGTCAGAGAGGTAAAAGAAAGAACTGGGTTCAACATTATTAGCATTTTTGTTTTCATATAATACATAACAGAATGTGTTCACTGTATCTATTTCTTTTCTTTTTTTTTTTTTTTTTTTTTGGAATACACTTGAATGAGAATATTGCACTATCACACAGAAGAAAATATGTGAGCCTTCAACGTCTTTCTCTTTAAAAAGAGAAACAGGTAATGCATTCTGAATTGTAAGAGAAGCACACAGAAATAGAGGCCCAAAGTAAATTAACTTGTTGATGATTTTGCAGGTATTTTTTAAAGTTTTCAGGTGAAAGTCCTCTGAGAATTCATTTGGTCTCCAATCTCTCTGGCAAAGCCTGAACACTTCTGACATATCTGTAAGGGAGAGATTCAGGAGGAGAAAAATCAATCATGGGAAATAGACTGACTTTGTTTTGGGTTTCTAATACTTTTCAAATTTATACATTTTAGTTTTCTAAGTATTTAAATTACAAATAAATACCTTTACTTGCTTTGGATGCAGTTGGCTTTAATTTTAGTCATATTTAATGAATTATATGGTGCTCTTGTTTTACGGGCAACTAATTAAAATGATATTTCTATTCTTTATATGGCAAAGGTAAGAATTTACAGTAACAGTAATGATTAAAACAAAAACAAAAATGTTTCTATGAATAGTTAGTAACACCCTGGAGATATGAGAACTACATATTAATCTTTGGCTGTATTACTCTATTGCTATTTTTATTTTAATGAAAAGTAATTCTGTTTCTTACAGAGGTAACCCATTTTTTTAAATCATCAATTTAATGAAAAAAGACTACAGGCAGAAAAGGAAGGCTATATGGTTCAAAGATTAAAAGCGTGAATTGTGAAACCAGACTGACCATATTCAAAATCCATTTCTGTCACTTACTATCTGTATGACTTTGAATAAGATACTTAACCCTCTGTGTATCAGTTTCACCCCTGTGAAGTCAGGAATATCAGTTGAAGTCAGGGCAGATGGAATTGGATTGAAAAGAAAATCACAGCTCCAAATGAGCAAAATATGTTATAAAAATAGAAAAGGAGTGGGAATGACCACAGGGTACCTTACGTTTTAAAGTGGAATATACCAAAGGAGGAGGTCATTGGTTAATTAACAGCAAACTTTTAGAAGGATACCATAATAAAATCATCATGGCAGGTTGCTCTTTCTCTACTGTTCACATGGGAGTAAGCAACAAAAATATATAGTCTAAAGAAGGAGTAGTAATTAGGTTAAAAAGCAGGAAGACTAACAATAACCAAAAGGACAGGACAGACTCCAAAAATAATGTCTCTAGGAGTCCACTCCGCTCCTCTACAATAATCATTTGAGGTCAGCAGGAGTTAAGAGGGAAAGCATGCTAAAGATAGCCATCAAGAGACTCTTACACACACAATTTAATCACATAATTAAGAATTATAAAATGTAAGAAAGTATAAAGTATGTAAATGTTCTCAGAAGAGAGGAGAAAGATACAAGTTAAATCTAGATATCAGAAAAATATGTTTAGGTGTGTATATTAAATTTTAAGGACAATACTTGAAGAATATAAATGTGAATATAATTTCCAAGCCTCAGGGTAAAAGAGAAATTTCAAGGAAAACATGAAACCAAGTAAAAGCTTTGAAATGAAAACATGAAACAAATTGAAAGCACCATAACAAAAAAACACAGTGGGCAACAATGTGTTCCAGTCTGTCAATATCAGAATAACTTTATATTAAACTTATTTATTAGACTATACAGACACACAGATTGTATTGAGAAATTAAAATTAAATGATGAATTTTATAATGCAGAGAAAGTAATTGTAATCGTATAAATATTAGGCAAAATAAAAATTCAAGGTGAAATCATATTAAGAAACTATTTCAAATATATTGAATATTTTTATAATCTACAAAAAAGATGGGAGTCATACAATTTCATTCACATGAAATTATAGCTTTGAAATGCATGAAACAAAATTTAATAGAAATATAATGTGAATGCTCAGTGCCTGTAGCACAGTGGTTACAGCTCCGGCCACATTCACCAAGGTTGGCAGGTTCAAACCCAGCCCGGGCCAGCTAAACAATGACAAATTCAACAAAACAATAGCCAGGCATTGTGGCGGGGTGCCTGTAGTCCTAGCTACTTGGGAGGCTGAGACAAGAGGATTGCTTAAGCCCAAGAGTTTGAGGTTGCTGTGAGCTGTGACGCCAGAGCACTCTACTGAAGGGCAACATAGTGAGACTCTGTCTCAAAAAAAAGAAAAAGAAAAAGAAAAAAGAAGAAGAAAAGAAAGAAAAGAAATACAATGTGAAATTAGGAATACAATAAGCATAGTGGGGGGATTTAATGAACTATAATCAGAAACTAACAAATACAGTTTCATGAACAGGCAGAGAAATTGAATAACTGAATTACAACCTTCAACAAAAATACAGATAATTTTTTGTTCTCAAATTAGTGTTTATCTGTTTATTTTAGATAAACGTTAGAAGATTCATCATCAAAACAGACCAGGTAACTACAAACTTGTACAACCTCTACAGAAAACAATATGGAGATTCCTTAAAAAACTAAAAGCAGACCAACCATTGGATCTATCAATCCTGCTACTGAGTAGCTACACGAGGAAAAAGAAGTCATTTTATCAAAAGACACCTGCACTCAAACATTTATTGCATCACATTTCACAATTGCAAAGATGTGGAATCAATCCAAGTGCACATCAATTCATGAGTGGATTAACAAAATATTGCATATGTATATACCATGGAGTACTACTCAGCCACAACAAAGGATGAATTAATGCCTATTGCAACAATGAATGGAATTAGAGACCATTATACTAAATTCAGTATCTCAAGAATAAAAAAATAATAATAACACCATGTGTACTCTCTACTAAACTACAACTAACCAATAAGCACACGTGTGCACAGAGGGAAAATCTCATTGGAAATCAAACAAGGGGTAGAGGGGAGAGGGGGTGTCAAAAGCACACCCAAATGGGTACAATGAATACAATTTGGGTGATGGACATGCTTATAGCCATAATCCAAGGATCACAAAAGCAATCCATATAACTACATTGGTACTCCCTTAATATTTAGAAATAAAATAAATAAATAAATAAAACCCCCCAAATAGTCTCCTCCAGATGCACACAGGGGTTAGGAAATTATGTGCAATAGGCCAAATCCAAACCTATTTTCATATATAAAGTTTGATTGGGCATAACTACACCCATTCATTTAAAAGACAAAATAAGAGCGTGTATTAGGCCATCCATAAGTAGGCGATGGCCTCATATGTCTTTTTACAAATTTCAAATACCCAATGTCATACAAGCCCTATTTACTAATCACAACTAAATAACATTATAAAATAACATCAAAGATGTAGACAATAGAAATGAATGTATTTCAAAACTAAGACTCAAATAAACATTAATTCATAACATGTATTTATAAACATGCATATATATTTCTAAATAACTCTGATTTTAAGAAAAAATAAAAACACAAATTATAAAGTATTATAATACAGATGGGTAATAATAAGAGTACTATATTTTAAAAGAAGAGGAATATGGCCAAAGTACTAAATGAAATTCCTCAGTTTTAAATACTTATTTTGGGGCAGGGCATGGTGGCTCATGCCTATAATCCCAGCACTTGGGACGGCCATGATGGAAGGGTCTCTTGAACTCAGGAGTTTGAAACCAGCCAGACTAAGACCAAGACACCATCTCTGTTAAAAATAGAAAAAATATCTAGGTGTCATGGCAAGTGCCTATAGGCTCAGCTACTTGCAAGGCAGGAGAATAGTCTGAAGCCAGGAGTCTGAGGTCATTGTAAGCTAGGCTGACACTAGCTTACATGGCACTCTAGCCTGGGCAATAGAGTGAAACTCTGTCTCAAATAAATAAACAAGGAGGCAAGTAAGTAAGTAAATAAATTAAATACTTATGTTGGAAAATAAGACTAAACTAAATCAACTATAATTTCAACTAGGTAAAGTACAAAAATAATTTTCTAAAAAAATTAAAAAGTAAAGAAATTTAAAAAAAGTAGAATATAGAAAGAAGACAGTAAATTTAATCAATATAATTGAAGGCTATTTATTGAAAATAACAAACAAAATAGTCAAACTTGGATGAAGAAAACAGAGGAGGCTAAAACCGATAGCAAAGGAATATAAACATAACATCATTTTACTAAATCTCTAAAGATTTAAAATAAATGTGAATAATTTAAAAATCATTAAAAAGGCACCATATCCATCTTTAAAGCAATGGGATAAATAATAATCTAGAAAAGGATACATACTCAATTTTTCCCAGAAAGTTGGTTTGACTTGGTTTCAAATCCTGACTGGACCATGAAGTGACCTTGAGAAAATGACTGGACTGCTCCACATTTTCAGTTTTAATTATAATAATAGGACCTAACTATAACAGTTTTCTATTACTCCCATAACTTATTACCGTATGAAGTATATTAAAACAACACAAATTCATTCCTTATAGTTATGAAAGTGAGAGTTCCACGTGGACTTGACTTGCTTCTCTGCTCTGGGTCTCAAAAGGGTGAAACAAAGGTGTCAGTGGCCCAAGATACCTCTGGCTTGCCTTCAGCCATATCTTATTCCAGCCAGGTAAAGTTCTCTGCTTTTAAAGGATAATGATGATGATATTGGGTCCACCCAGAAAATCTAGAATATTTTCCCTATTTTAATAAATTTTACTGAATGTAAATTATACCCCAAAAAATACAGCTTAAAAATATTGTTTAGCTTTAATTTATTTTTGTTTTTGTTTTATGTTTGTTTATTTGATTGATTGATTGTTTTGAGACAGGATCTTGCTCTGTTGCCTAGGCTAGAGTGCCATGGCATCATATTTCACTGAAGCCTTGAACTCCTCGGTTCAAGCAATTCTCTTGCCTTAGCTTCCTGAGCAGTTAGGACTATATACACAGGCCATCATGCCTGGCTAATTTTTAATTTTTTGTAGAGACAGGTCTTGCTATGTTGCCCAGGCTGGTCTCAAACTCCTATCCTTAAGCTATCCTCCCACCGTAGCCCCATAAAATGCTAGGATTACAAGCATGAGTCACTGCACCTGGCCTGCTTTGCTTTGTTTCAATGGTCCATATGCAGTACACTTACATTTCAAAAGAATAGAATCCCCCTACTTGCAGATTAAAAATACTTATTGTTTAATTGTTTCTTCAAGCCTACAGAACTATTTTAGAATTTTTCTCCTTAATAAACTTGGCTAAAGCCAGCCTATCATCAGTCATACCAAATAGCCATACAGGCAAAAGAAGCAACGGTGGCTTCGAGGAAAGACGTTACCTCCAAATCTTTTTGCATTAACGTGGTCTTCTGTCTGATGCCGGGTTTTGCTTATAGCTGTTCTTTGTCTTCTTACCATATTTCTATTCCTATTCTTCTCCTTTTTTTTTTTTTTTTATTTTTACAGTTGCAGAATTCTTAAGTCTCAGTCTTGCTCATTAACAAAAAATTTGAACAACCTTCAGCAAGTCATCTATGCCATGTGATCACATTGCACTTTCTGGGATTTTTAGTAGAAAGCTGGGATATTAATATAACCTATTCAAAGAATAGCTTCATCTATCAACATTTTACAAACCTGAATAAGCAAGTCATCGCACCTCATTAGAGATTTAATACCATTGAATTAGGAACAAGTGCTTGGTCTACTAAAAAGAATACAAAGATTGTCTTGACTAACATCCCCATTGCTTATCACCACTATAATTCTAATAATTCCCTTCATTCTGCTTGCAGGGAACTTCCGTCTTAGGCGTACAGCAATCTGTGAAGCATTCAATTTCTTACCATCTGGAGCTAGCAATGTTTGTTAATCACTGGCAGACTGGACAGCACCTAAAGGATGATATCCTAACAAAGGAAATTAAAAAATGAGGGTGGCACCTGTGGCTCAAAGGAGTAGGGCACCAGCTCCATATGCTGGAGGTGGCGGGTTCAAACCAAGCCTCAGGCAAAAACTGCAAAAAAACCAAACCAAAACAAACAAACAAACAAACAAAAAAATACCTGGAAGTGTCCTCAGTTTGTCTATACAACATTCCAGATTACTGCATAAAAGGTAAACTGCTCATATGCTTCTAACATGGTTTGTTAATTAGGAAAATGGTAGTAATACAGCTGGGGGTAGAGGCACGGACCTACTGCCTCTGCCTTGGCAATGTTGGTGTGGTGGCAGCAAGCAGAGGAACCAGCAGGCTGGAGGGTGGGCAGGGGGTCCCCATTTCCTAGGCCTGGGAAGGAAAGGGATTGTAGCCATTCATTTGCCACCTAGACATGTCCCAGACAAGTTCTTCCAGACATATCCAGACACGATGTCCCAGACACACTAAATGTAACTACTGAGGGCGAGACATGTCCCAGACACGTTAAATGTAACTGCCAAGCCCCACTAAGTGTAATTAACTACCGAGGGCCCCATGGGACTATATATACCCCTCGACAAAGAGCCTAGAGACAGACAGACAGACAGAGAGGGAGAGAGAGAGCACTTTTCTCTCCTGACTCGAGTTTTCTCTCTGCCAGGAGCTCTGGCCCTTCTGTATTCTTTTCTGTAAATAAATCCTGTCTTACCACTGATCTGTGGTCCGTGGATTCATTCTTTGAATCACCGAGACCAAGAACCTACTAGAGCGAAATTCCGGTATCATATTTGGGGTCTCTTGTCCGGGATTGAAGATCTGTGGTAAGCAATGGGACCACTTAACTCTCTCCTGCTTTTCTCTATAGTTATAATAATGGAGACTAATAATTTTGATGCCCATCAGCCGGTAAATGTGCATAGTGTGGCTGCTGATCTCAAGGTCACAGGCTACAGGCTATTGGGGAACGAACTTTCTAATTCCCCTTGGCTCCAGAAAGGAGTCGAAGGGAATGTTAGAAGGCTTTTGAAACTGTTCTGTATATACTCCTCTCTAGTTGAGAGCCAAGCAAAGAGGTAGCACCCAGAGACCCTGGGGTCCCCAGCAAAAGTTCTGACCCCAGGTCATGGGAGGGCCTTCTGAAAATCGTGCTCTCCCAGCTTTTACTATCCTGTCTTCTCTACCATGGTCCCAAACTTTTCCGATTTATGTCTAGAATCTAGAGACCTCTTCTGCCTCTCTCTCTCTCCTTGTAGTTTGCATGCTTTGTCTGAATGTTGGTAAAGGATTGTTTTATATACTACTTAAGTTTGTACAGGCTCATTCTTGTATTTTTTCAGATGTTTTAAGTGTGCCTCAAATGTTGTAGGTATATTGTAAGGTTCTTTTAATTGCCTTTCATTGCAAAATTATAAATCCTGTCTTAACCATGTTAACTACAAGTCAGCTCCAAACAAAGGGCAAAAAGACCCCTACGCGGCTTCTCTGGGCAACTAGAGGCCTGTGAATGGAAGCCCTGGGCAACTCCCCATGGCAAGAATGGACCTAAATCCTCAGCTACAGTTCAGTCTCTTAAAAATGAAGAAAGGCAATGAAAATGACCACGGGTATTTGATTTCTTCTGGTTTATTGGTGTAAATGGCAATGTTTAAAATACTGACTTCCAGGTTTCTTTAAGACTTCTGCTAATTATAACTAATTGTAATCCGAAAGTTTCAAAGTTTCTCTCAACTCTGATTTGTCACTAAGTAATTATCGTTGCCTGGCTAACTTTTGGGAAAGAAAAGGGAGGTTGGAAAACAAGCACTTAAGATCTCCTATTTTCCGTTGTTACTCGGAATTTTAAAAAAGCTGGTAAAGACTATATAGAGTTAAATGTGCAAGCACCGCTCAGCCATTTTCTCCAGAACGGGGCTCATCCCCACTTTGATTGATACTTGTGGAGTTGGGGGGCAAAGGCGGAGAAAGGGGCAGAATATGCATCAGGTGGGACCAGGCTCCCTGATACCTGATTTCTGGGACTGTGCTGCTGGCGCATTATAAGCACAGGAGAGCCAATGGGTACTAAGCGCTGCACTGGTAAGAGTGGCTAATTCCAGACAAGCGCCAGGGCTGAGGAGGTCACTCTCCTCAGGGTTTCTTCCCCAAGCATTGGAAGGACACTTCCTTTACTTTAGCAGAAGGCTTCTTGGGTTGGTCAGAGGACACTTTGACAACCCAGGAATACGGGGTGGGATTGTTTAAGATGCTTTGACCTCTCTTGGAGAGATGTAATGTTACTACTAGATCAAACTATCTTTTAATGAAAACAATGAAGTCGTAAATAAAGCTAGAAAGTGGGGTGATTTGTGGTTCATGAACAATACTGATGGCAGTATGTGTTCTGAGGAAAGGGAGATACCCCATGGGAAGACAGACAGTTTCCTTTGAGGATCCCAAATGGGACCCTGAAAAACGAGGTGACTGGTGACGTAAACATTTTTTAACATGTATCCTGGAAGGTTTACGTCGATCCAAGAAAAAGCCTGTGAATTATTCTAAGTTATCTACTATTAACCAGGAGCAAAATGAGAGTCCCTCAGCCTTTCTTAAGTGGCTTAGGGAGGCGATGAGAAAGCACACTCAGTTAACACCCAATTCCATAGAGGGCCAAATTATTTTAAAGATAAATTTATCACTCAGGCGGCTCCAGACATTTGAAGAAAACTCCAGAAATTGGCTCTAGGCCCAGATCATAACCTGGAGAATCTTCTTAAAATGGCCACTGTGGTCTTTTATAACCGAGATCAGAGAGGAAAGAGAGAAAAGGGATATGAAAAGAATGACAGCTCTAGTAATGGCACTCTGACAAACGAGCACCTTTGAGGGACAGAGAGAAACCAGAGGCGCTAAGAACAAGTGCTTCCAATGTGGTCAGGCTGGCCACTTCAGAAAAGACTGCCCCCAGCAGCACCACTGGCTGGGCAAGCCACCTGGCCCCTGTCCAGAATGCAAGGGTGACCACTGGACAGTGGCCTGTCTTCAGAGGCAAAGGCCTCTGGGGACAGTGATCCCATCAGCCCCCAAACTGGACTGAGGGTGCCCGGGCAGATTCTCATGGCTCCGGCTTGTGTCATCACCCCTCGGGAGCCTCAGGTTTGCCTTATAGTGGAGGACCAGGAGATAGAATTTCTTCTGGACATTGGAGCAACCTTTTCTCTACTTCTCTCTAACCCTGGTCTTTTATTCCCCAAATCCGTAACTATACAGGGGGTGTCTGGAAAGCTGGTTACCAAATTTTTCTCTCAGGCTTTAAGCTGCAATTGGGGTGACTGGCTGTTCTCTCATGCCTTCCTAATCATGCCTGAAAGTCCTGTCCCCCTTTTGGGGAGGGACATACTAACTAAAGCAGAAACCACCATTTACACGAATATGGGACAGGAACCTATATTATGCCTTCCCTTATTAGAGACAGAAATTACCCCAGAAGTGTGGGCTACTGAGGGCCAGGTGGGAAGAGCAAGATATGCTCAACCAGTCCAAATTAAATTAAAGAATCCCGCCATTTATCTCAATCAAAACCAATCTCCTCTAAAAACAGATGCTAAAATGGACTAATACCCATAATACAGAATCTAAAGTGACAGAAGTTATTAATACCTTGCAATAGTCCATGTAACACTTCTGTTTTAGGAATGCCAAAGCCAAAGGAACTTGGACACTAGTCCAAGACCTCCATATTATAAATGAAGCGGTCATTCCTCTCCGTAGTTCCCAATCCATATACTTTATTGTCTCATATCCCTGAAAGGCTGCCTATTTCACAGTCCTAGACTTAAAATATGCCTTCTTTTCCATCCCACTGCACGAAAATTCCCAATACCTTTTTGCTTTTGAAGACCCTTCGGATTCCAACACCCAGCTCACATGGACTGTGTTACCCCAGGGCTTTAGGGACAGCCTTCACTTATTTGGACAAGCCTTAGCCAAAGACGTGAGTCATTTTTCATATCCTACAGTGACTCTTATTCAGTATGTAGAGGATATTCTTTTGGGAGCACCAGATTCACAGGAATACCACAAAGCTACCCATGCTCTATTAAACTTTCTAGCTGATGGTGGGTACAAAATCTCCAAGGCTAAAGCCCAATTATGTGTCCCAGAAGTTCACTACTTGAGTCTCCAGCTTTCACAGGGGAAGAGAGCCTCGGGCAAAGAAAGAATAGAACTAATATTGGCTCACCTTGAACCTCCAACTCTCAGACAACTTCGAGGCTTCTTAGGAATTACAGGCTTTTGCAGACCCTCGATTCCTAGACATAGTGAAATAGCTAGATCACTCTATTCTTTAATTAAAAATGCTCAAAAAGAGGGCCTAGGCACTCTAGAATGGGAACCGGAAGCAAATAAAGCATTCCAACAGTTGAAAACTGCTCTTTTGCAGGCCCTCGCTTTGAGTCTTCCCACTGGACAACAGTTTAATCTGTATGTTACAGAATGACCTGCAATTTCCCTAGGAGTTTGGCCCAACAACAGGGTCCAGTTTTATAACCCATAGTATATCTTAGTAAAGAAATTGACACCGTGGCCAAGGGATGGCCACACTGTTTACAGGTCGTAGGAGCTGTAGTCCTCTTAGACCCAGAAGCAACCAAGCTAACTTTAGGAAAAGATCTAATTATTTACACTTCTCATGACCCTACTGGACTTTTAAATTCAAAAAGCAATCTTTGGCTGTCAGATAACTGCCTTCTTAAATATCAAGCCTTATTACTAGAAGGACAAGTGCTACAATTATGCACCTGTGCTACTCTGAATCCTGCCACTTTTCTCCCTGAATCCAATGAGGAGATAGGGCATGACTGCCAACAAATTATAGCACAGACTTATGCAGCTAGAGAAGATGTACAAGAAACCCCCCTATCTAACCCTGACGTGGTTTTATACACAGATGGAAGTTCTTTCATAGTACATGGAAATTGAAAAGCAGGCTATGCTGTAGTTACTCAGTACACTGTAATTTAGAGTGGGTTTCTCCGTCCAGGAAAAAGTGCACAATTAGCTGAGTTAATAGCCTTAACCTGTGCTTTAGAAATTGGGAGAAACAAACGAGTCAATATATACACTGATTCAAAATATGCCTTCCTCATTTTGCATGCCCATGCTGCTATTTGGAAAGAAAGAAAATATCTAACTTCCAATGGCACCCCCCCCATAAAATATCATCATGAAATAGACAGGTTGTTACAAGCCGTTCATACTCCACAAGAAGTAGCAGTTATTCATCGTTAGGGACACCAAAAGGCCTTAGATGAGATTTCTGAAAGTAACCAACTTGCTGATAAAGAGGTTCAAATAGTAGCACAGAAAGGAATAATTCCGTTTGTGGCACCCCTTATTTGGGAGGGATCACTCGAGAATCATGCACCTCAATATACTCAAAAAGAAAAGGAATGGGCTTTATCCAGAGATGATTCACTACTTCCATCAGGCTGGCTACAAAATAGAAGTGGACTTTTGCTATTACTTGCCACAAGCCAATGGAAAATACTTAAAACTTTGCATCAGTCTTTTCATTTTGGCACTGAAAGTACCTATCAAATGGCTAAAGCTCTCTTTAATGGAAGAAAAATTATTTAAAACCATAAGACAGATAAGAAGGACTTGTGAGGCATGTCAAAGAAACAATCCTTTAAATCACCATCTAGCTCCTCCAGGTGTACAGAGACAAGGTAAATATCCAGGTGATGATAGGCAAATAGATTTCACTCACCTCCCTAAAGTACATGGTATACAATATTTACTAGTATTTGTGGATATGTTTACTAATTGGGTCGAAGCATTCCCTTGTAGAGCAGAAAAGGCCCAGGAAGTTGTAAAGGCTTTAGTACATGAGATTATCCCCAGGTTTGGACTCCCTCAGAGTTTGCAAAGTGATAATGGACCAGCCTGCAAGGCAGCTGTTACACAGGGAATATCTAAAGCCCTAGGCATAAAGTATCATCTACACTGGTCTTGGAGGCCCCAGTCCTCTGGGAAGGTAGAAAAAATGAATGATAAAATCAAAGGACAGTTATGAAAGCTAACTCAAGAGACTCATCTCCCTTGGACTAAATTGCTTTCCATCGTTCTCCTTAGAATAAGAAATTTACCTCAGAAACTCGGCTATAGCCCATTCAAATTATTACATGGAAGACCCTTTTTAACTAACAATTTATTATTAGATCAAGAATCTACAGAATGGGTGGCGCCTGTAGCTCAGTGGGTAGGGCGTGAGCCCCATATACCGAGGGTGGCGTGTTCAAACCTGGCCCAGCCAAACTGCAACAAAAAAGCTGGGTGTTGTGGTGGATGCCTGTGGTCCCAGCTACTTGGGAGGCTGAGGCAAGAGAATCGCCTAAGCCCAAGGGCTGGAGGTTGCTGTGAGCTGTGATGCCACAGCACTCTTCCCAGGGTGACAAAGTAAGACTCTGTCTCTAAAAAAAAAAAAAAGAAAGAAAGAAACTACAGCATTAGTAAAACATGTTACTTCTTTAGCTAAATTTTAACAAATCCTTAAAAACCTCCCAACTGCATTTTCACATTCAACACTAAAGGAGCTTTTCTCTCCTGGA
>CAUYRH010144851.1:0-22295 GCA_963574655.1 Perodicticus potto
AGACGGGGAAAGACCGGGAGAGGAACGGAGAGAGCATCTCTCTCCCCACTTGAAATCTCTCCGTCTACCAGGAGCTTTGGTGTTTTCTGTATTCTTTTCTGTAAATCAATTCTGTCTTACCACGGAGGGGTGGGGGGGGAATAATGTAATGAAGAATAATAAAATACATGTATTCAAAAGGGAAAAAAAAGGGGGGGGAGGATGGTGTCCCCGCTGTGCAGGCCGCCATACAGAGCACCCTGACTAAATGACTTAAACAACAGAAATTCATCATCTGACAGGCCTGGAGCTGGAAGTTCAGGTCCATTATCTGGTGTCCTGAGGGTCATGAGGGAAGGGCGTGTTCCAGGCCTCTCGCCCCTGGGCTCAGAGACGGCCTCTTCCCCTGGGTCTCTCCACGTCATCTTCCCTATGTACATGCCTGTCTCGGTGTCCAAGTTTCCCACTCTCATAAAAACATTCATACTGGATTAGGGACCCCCTGTAACAAACTCATTTTAACCTGATCACTTCTTTAAAGAACCTATCTCCAAATAAGTCACATTCGGATGAACTTGTGGTTAGGATTTCAAATGTGAGTTTGTGGAGGACATAATTCAACCCATGATACATAGAGGGAAAACAACAAAGTCAAAAATGATTTTTAAAATGTAATCTGTGGGTGGTGTGATGGAAGAAATGTGAACAACTAGAGTGACAGTTGCGGCATTCAAAGCTAAGAAATCCAGAAAGGCCAGGTGTGGTGGCTCAGGCCTGTAATCCCAGCATTCTGGGAGGCTGAGACAGGAGAGGGTTGCTTGAGCTCGGGAGTTTGAGACCAGCCTGAGCGAGAGCTAGACTGTCTCTACTAAAAATAGAAAAACTAGCCAGGCATTGTGGTGGGTACCTAACGTCCCAGCTCTTTAGGGGGCTGAGGCCAGAGGACTGCTGGAGCCCAGGAGTTAGAGGTTGCTGTGAGTTATGATACCACTGGCAGGCTAGCCTGGGGCAACAGTGTGATACTCTGTCTCAGCAAATAAACAAACCAACCAAATTTGAGGACTGTAGCCCAGAGCCACACCCAAAAAGCCTTGGGCGTAGTTGGGTTACAGTTTGGTTTTATACGCTTCATGAAGACAGGGATCACATGTAAAGTCAGAAATCATTACAAAGGAGGTGCACATTGGTTTGGCCCCAAAAGGCAGAACATCTTGAAGCAGGGGTGGGACTCCAAGCACCTGCCACAACGCCCAGCTAGTTTTTCTATTTTTACCAGAAACAAGATCTTGAAGCAAGCAAGACCTTGACCTCGGGAGTTCAAACAATCCACCTGCTTGGTCTCCCATAGTGCTAGGATTACAGGCATGAGCCACCATGATGGGCCCATGGTCCTCACCCTTGTCTCTTCCAATGATTTTAAGAGTTCGGGTTATTTTCTCTTAGTAACAGGTACAGAATCTACCGCTCAGTATTAGGGAATGGGACTGGGCGGTCCATGATGTGTTTTTAATGAGGTCTGTGGGTCTAAGAATCCTTAGAACCCAGAGGAGAGTGCAACCATTTGGGGAGACAGCAGTGAGAGACAGCAGGCCAGAGACCAAACGGCATCAGCACAGCAGCCCCTTCCCACACCAGGGAAGCTTCAAGGCCGTTGTACCTGGGAGACAGCAGAGCAAGCAATTCCTTTCCCTGGTGCTGGGCCCGGGGTGAAGATCGGTCACTCTGAAGAAAGAATCACTGCCTCTGCCCTTCGTGAACTCTCTCCCACATTTTCACTCCCCTCCCAACCTCCTCCTGAGTCCAATTACACTGATAAAGGTAATAAAAGCCTCTGACAGTGTGAGAGCTGCACTGGCTCCACTCCACTCTTGCCTAATAAAGCCTTTCCAATCCCTGACTGGCCTCCTCTCCGTCTTGTGGACACTCACCCCGACTTTACCTCTGAACCCCTCAAGGACCTTGGCTCAGTCTTTTACCTGGGTGTCTTCCTCTCCACCAGGTGCCACCTACATCACCAGGAGGTGACGCTGGGTGGGACAAAAGGCTTGTGTATGGAAACAAATTCTTCCTGGACATTCCCTCCGCTCATGTCCCTCAGGCGGCTGCAGCCCGGAATTCTGCGCTCCTCGGCTGCAGTCCGGCAGGATCCCTGCAAGGAGGGCCTCTGGGTGACAGATCAGACTTGCTTAAGAGACGTGAATAAAGACATCAAAGAAAGAAATGCTGATTTTAGTCTAGTTATTTGCCAGGATACTTGTATGTCCTCCCCCAGGTTTAGGTTTCTAGGCTGAGAGGCCAGGAGAAGCCCAGGGGTGTGGCTCTGTGTTCTGCTGGACCCCCATGTGGTGCGCACAGGTAGCCCCAACCATGTGCTCTAGGCATTTCCGTTTTCATGCTGCAGCCCCCTGGAACTGCCAACACCTGCAGCCTTTGCCTTAAGGGCTAACTTGAGGGACTCTTCATCCCTGGGAGCAGCCGTCATGGAACAACTTAGGGGCCATCTGAGATACGCGAGGTATGGTCCCGAGGTCCCCGGCGGAATCAAGCTCCCCTTGCCCGCAGTAGGAACTCGTTTGATGGCACATCTCTTTCAGCTTCCTTCTCTTCCTGGCTCAATTCTTCACTGCCCTATTGCCCCTTGCTGAGATCACTTCCCGAATAAATATCTTGCAATCAGATCCTTATCTCAGCGGCTGCTTCTGGGGAAAACACAAATTGAGACACTCTTTCTCTCACAAGCAGACTCAATACAGCCGCTGCCTCTGCCCGGTCCAGCCCTGAGGCGCTGGTCGTGAGGCCCCTAAACCACACGTGGGAGGTGGCAGGGGCTCCAAAATGTAGTTGGATCAGAATGGACAGTGCGCAGCCTTCCCCTGCAAACCTGAGTTTCACAGGCCTTCATTCAAGTGCAGCAGTTTTCCTCCTCAGGCATTAGAAGGAACCATAAAAGCAACACAGGTGTTTTCCTTGAAGAGCTCTGGCATACTGCATGGTGCCTTGACAAGTAAAAAGAGGATGAAACACATTAGATCATTTGCTTTGCTAACCTTTGAACCAATGGCACAAAAAGGAAATTCATTACACGCCTAGCTCAGTAGTTAGATTTTCCGTAACTGACTTCTCCAGGCTACATCTACACAAGCTGGCAAATCGCATGGGAGGCTTGACGCAGGTTGTCGTGCTGGGCCTGGCTGGACTTTAGTGCTGAGGGGGCGGAGGGAGCTACTTACATCACTGTCAGAGGAGGTAACCGGGTCTCGGGCCTTGGTGACCCCAATAGAATGATCCATGGGTTAGAAGATGGTCCCAAGAGCTTAGCTACCCTGAAGGGTTAAGACTCTGCAGGAAATTCTGCAACACAGAGAACCATAACGTAGAAGAAAGAAAAAGTAAAGCAACAAAATGAACCAAGAGCAACCTGGTGTCTTCTTGAAGGGGAAGAAGAAAATGGGGGAAAGAGTGTTATTGTTTCATTCTACATCTTGGATTTCAACTGACCATGACATCATACCCGGCCCCCGTATTTGTTCAGTTCTGTCGACTTTCCAGGCACTCTTGAGTCCATGATCACACTTGTTCTGACATGTTTCGGCAGGGTCTTCGGGTGGCTGAGGCCACGGTGCAGCAGAATGGCTCCGGCCAGAGCACGTTCAGGGCCCACAATTCCGCAGTCCCACTTGTGTTTTCATCTGCCTCGTGTATGTGGATTAAAAAGGTGATGTTAGAGCTTGGTTAGCAGAAAGTGGGCTAGGTGGTGCAGAGCTTAGATGGGACAGAAAGGAAGGATGGAGGCAAGAAAATACTGTAGCTCCTTAAAATATTGTAGCCACAGCCTTTACTGTGCCCCAGACCTGTTCAGCATGATCCAGGGAGCCCCCCTTTATGGTGTTAGACACGGGATTTCCATCCTCTGTCTCCAACCTCTACTGGCCTGAAATGGCCTTTGACTCTCCAGTTTCCTCCACCCCCACCCCTAGGACCCCTGTGATGGCCTTTCGGCCTCCCTGACCAGCCTCATCAGCATTCCTAAAGTGGCCTCTATTGTTGGTCCCACCCCCAGTCCCCAGCTTAGGTCTCCTCCACGGACCTCCCCTTCTCTGGGAACACGACGTCCCCCTCCACTCTGCTGCCACCTGAGATCTCGCTTTCTCACACGGAGACAGCTCCGGGCTGCCGGCTTCCAGGCGCTCCCTGCACAGCGCAGCCATGGAACTCCCAGGGGGAAATGCGTTAGCTGCCTCATTTCTCTACTCTGGGAACTTGAAACCAAGTGGAAGGTCAGCGTTATCATCCTCATTTTTTAAAAAAGCTTTTGTTGACATAAAAGTGCATTGGTCATAATTGCAAGACATGACGAAAGTCCACAAACTGGACACCACATAATCTATGATTACATAAAAGTGAAACAAAATGAACAAAACCTATTACCAGGACCCCAGAAGACCCTGCAATATTCTCCTCCAACAGTCTGTCCCGCGCAGGACTCACCACTGCCCTGGCTTTTAGGAGATGGATTGGTTTGCCCTGGTCTCAAACTTCACAACCTTGGAATTGCTCCGTGTGTGTATTTGGGGTCTAGATCATTCCCCTCAACAGCATCTTTGTCGGAGTCAAAGATGCTCCATGTTGCTGTGTGGAGTTCTTATCGGTTTCTTCCCATTACGTAATTCTCAATATTATATTGTGAATGGATTATATCCCCAATATAACCTATTGTGACATATAATCTATACGTCACAATATGTTTCTTCATTCTGGTTAATGGACATTGAGGCAGTTTCCAGTTTGGAGCGATTTGGGGTAGTGCTGGTGGAGACTTTGGAGGACATTCCCTTTGGGGAGTGACACAGGGGCTTCTGTGAGTGTGACTGTTGGGCCACTGGTCATGCATATACCCAGTTGAGGTCATTTTTTCCAGTTTGCCAAAGTGATTGTACACATTGACACTAACATCGGATGTGTGTGAGAGTTCCAGGTATTCCACACTTATCCACACTTGATATTTTCCATTCCACCATTCTGGCGAGTAACTAGTGATTAACTTCATATTAAAATTTAAAAAATTAAGTTCAGTGGGATAAACTGTCCCCTAATGCCAGCAAAGGAAGCCCTTACCTGAGTCCTGTCTGGTCCAGGACTAGCTCCTCTTGCAATAATATTATGCTTCTTTTTTTTTCCTAATGCTTCAATCAACACTTTCTTTCCATAGATAATTATACCTTGGCTTTTAAAATCAATCATTAATAATTTTAAAATCAGGGCTGAATTAAGTAGTGTGGCTCAGTAGTTAATAACATGATCTTTATTTAGCATCAGACAAGTCTGCGTTCAAGTGCTAACTTCAATCGTATTAGCTATAGCTCTCTACGCCTCAATTCTCTCACCTCTAAAAATAAGAATGAGAATAGAGTATAGCTCCCAAAGATGTTATGAGGATTAAATAAGATCAGACATAGAAAAAGCTCAGCATGATGCCTGGAACACAATGATCATTCCATAAATTAATAACAAAGAAAAAATCATGTATTTGGAGACTTTTAAATATTTGCAATGGGCAGCGCTTTTGGCTCAAGGAGGAGGGTGCCAGCCCCATATGCCAGAGATGGTGTGTTCAAACCCAGCCCTGGCCAAAAAAAAATAAAAATAAATATTTGCAGTGAGTGGAATTAGAAGAACTGATTCTAAGGTGTGGTGCTGAGATCCCTCATTTTCATGAACGTAAAACTTTGTGTTCATTACCAGCAACTCCGTAACTTAGCAACAGTCTCCATTTGCTACACTATTTATTCATCACTGGCCTGGTGTAGTGCTGGATGGTTACAGCGATCATAAACCTGAGTGCACGGAAACTATTTTAAATAAGGAGGGGAAGGCATCAATCAAGATTTGCGGGAAATGTCAGCAAATTTCCCCTGCATCGTGTAAGTCTTAGTAAGAAGCTTCCTCTACCAGGAAGGACCCTTGGTGGCTTTTAAGCTGGGCTTGTCCAGTCATGCACTCCACCCAGGCACGGTTCTGCAGAGGGCAATGGGCAGACAGGATTCACGGCGTCTCTGAGAGCCCATGGCATCAGGCCTTGGGAGGACTCAGTGTTAGTGGTGGAGCAGACGGTTTTCTTGGCCCAACTCTATTTCCCTGCCACCCTGCCACCCTCATATCATGCAGGACTGGCTCACCACCCCAGCTATTGTTGTGGTAAAAAGAAGCCATTCTGCTACTTAAATTGCCCACATGTGGTTGCTTATTAATCCAACCAAGGACTCTCTACACCATGTTTCTCTATATTTGATTACTCTAACTCAGGCCTACGTATCTTTCTCTGATGGTATCCAAAGTCCGCAAGATTGAGGATTTTGGTTTCTTCGAAAGGTAGATTGGAGGAAATAAGTTCATGGTAGCTTAGAAGAGGGAAGCTATAAAGCAAAGATGGTCTGGAAGCAGTAGTCTGCCTCTCTGACTTTGGAAGTCCTGGATTTGCAGGATTATACAGCGACTCTTCTGGTTTATTCTCTGCTCTTATTTGTGTCCTAGATAACTTGAGAGCAAGCATGCAGAATGAAGTTGCCAACGTGTAGCTCAGGTTTTGCAGCACTGCTCCATTTCTGGATAGCCTAATCTAAGAGAACATACGTTATTGTGTCAACATGGTTGTTCAGAAAACACAGGCCATGCATAAAGCCATCCAGGGACACCCACTGATGATAACATGTCAGGGGCAGAGTAAGCTTCCAGAGAATCATGAATAATTACTTGATCATAGCCATACTAAGCCTAAGAAGTGATAAAAATGCTAAATTTAGTTCTGCATTTTATATAAACAGGAGAGCCAAAATTTGTGAGTATTTATTGTGTGCAAGGCTCCCATGGGTATACAGGGATACACAGAACTCTCTCTCTCCCACCCCCAACTCTGTGGTCACCACAGCCAGCCCTACGGAGCGCCAATGACTCTACAATGACTCTCGAGCCAATGTGGTCATGAGGGCCAGTGGAGCTGGGGTGAAAGGAACAATTACGGCCCCTGCTTCAGGCAGCAATAATCCCTTACCTTGGGAAGTACCTTCAAGGTGTCACAGGGAACATGTCATCCGGGATGCCCTGAGTTTGTGCACATTCTCAGCATCTTTGCATGCCAGCCACTCCAGCAAGAGTCTCCAGAGAAAACAACCTTAACTCCGGCCCAAAGTGGCATCTCAGCTACCTTCAAACCTGGGACACACTCTATGTTCCAGCTGAGCCTCCCAGGGCTTGACTCGGGCTGTATGCAATGCCCACTTGTATTTGTTCCTAACAAGCAATTTGACATACAGAAATTATCCTCCAGAAGCCAAGCATTTCCAGTAAACAAAAATAATGACAGCAACAACAGCAGTGACCCAGGATCATAACAAGAGTAATAGCTGCTGGTGATTTCCCGGGCAAATTTCATATATCTCACGTTATGTCACCCAAGCATCCTGATAACTCCATTTTTCCAATGGAATTCTCACTTTACATGTAAGGAAAAGGCGCTCTGACGAAGTTCAATACTTTGTCCTGTAGGGATCTTGGGAAACTTGCCCCCTCCCCAATGTTTACTGAAAGATCAAGTCACAATTAAGGCAGATTAATAAATACCATCCACGTGGGGGGAACCACATGATCAGAAATGGTCAGAGACCTTTATAGATGCCTTTTGAGGAGGGGAAGGAGGAGGCAGCGAACAGGGGCAGCAAGCAGTTGCTGGGGAGCATGAGATTGGGGAAATAGGTAGACAGGGATTGTGTTTTGAATGATTTGCACCAGGTCTTCCGGAATTCTGGAGGAGGAAAGAAAGTTGGGTGCCCACCCCCCTCCCCCACCGCCCCAGATCAGTCTGGTTTTATGCAGATAGAGGGAAATTCCCTCCCAAAGCTTTCTGACTGTGAATGGCTTTTAACTCAAAATATTCTTCACCTCAAGTAGTCATATTTGGGGATGAAATTTCCTTAGCTCCTTCAGCCCAGAGTCTCACAGCTAGTAAATTGGAGAGCCGCCATTTAAGTCCAACTTGACTGGCTCCAAGCGCCTTCTTTTACCATGAGAACACCATGAACTCGTATAGACCAGGGCTGTATTACCTTAGTCTCGGTCTCCTAGTCTCGAAAGTGGAGGAACTGAATGAGATTTGTTCTCATGGGGCTCCAGCTCAAAAAATCCAAGACATTGCTTAAAGTTGCAGGGGAGGACTGGGCAGGAAAGGGAAGGCAGCAGTCCGGATGGTAGTGTGTAATTCCAGAGTGTGGCCACCAGGTGACAGCATTGTACTTCGTTTTGATGTAGTTCCTGCGGACTAATTTTTTTGCAGTCAATAACTCCACCACGTGTTTATAACCACAATGAGTATCTTTTTCCTAGGTTCTTTATGCCTAGCACTGAATTACCCAAAATGCGGACTGTGCATATCTTGGGGCTACGCAATACAAATCCATACCCCTCTCCCAATTATGTTTTAAATAATCTTATGTTTTAATTTTAAAAAGAACTTGAAAAGAGTCATTTGGGAGGAAAAAAAGAGTTAGAACTTCTTTTACTTCCTTGCACTTTTTCTTTTTTTTTTACTGTTTAATATTGATTTAATATTAAATTGCACGTGTTAGGGGTTGAGTGTAGACATGAGTTGGCTTAGGGCCCCCTGGAGGCCTCAGTCTGGCTTTGCTGGTGAAGTCCCTCAAAGGGTTAATAAATATCACTTTTGATCCTTTCAGAAACGTGCTACTTTTCTACTAAAAATTTTTGGCTTATTACCGCAAATTGGAAGCTTTTTCAGTTTTCTGGAGGGAAAATTGTGAAAACACTGTTTATTGGGACTGGATTCTCATAACAGAGCCAAGACTTTCTACCTGCTAGGAAACTTCTCGGAACAGAAGGAAGTGACCGCTTTATTTGCTCAAAGACCAGCTTTATTCTCCCTCTGTTATCAATTAAATCTACACCCTAAAACCTCCAGGTCTGGGCAATTGCCGCATCAAAAATGAGGATTTCAGGGACCCTCTCATCTGCGTTTGTCATTAATCTGCAGTTGGCAGCGTGGAGCCTCCACTGGCTCAGCTCCCTCCCGATTCCGGTAAGCCAGGACCCCAGAGAAATTGGACGCAAGATTAATGCTGCATAAAATGTCCCGCTGCGAATGTCTCCTCCGAGTTGCAGGATTTCTGCAAATAGAAGGGAAATAAGACCTGAGAGTCATTTTCTCTCACTGCAAAATGTTAATTGACTGCACACCAAAGATAAAGAATGATCCTATAATGGGCAGGGCGTGTGGCTCAAAGGAGTAGGACACAGGCCCCATATGCTGGAGGTGGCAGGTTCAAACCAAGCCCTGGCCAAAAACTGAAAAAAAAAAAAAAGAATGCACCTGTAATAACATAAGGAGTATATTCAACAGGGAAAGAACATTTTACTCCACATATTAAAGGCCTTGGAAGTTCTGGAAGTTTTGTAAGGAAAGAACAGCTACCAAATATATGAATAAAATTTATAGGAAAGCTGTGTAAGAAAGGAAAGGTCATAAACGCTGCAAATGAGAGTGGCAGGGTATTTCTAACATCCCTTGGGCTCCCTCTTGGATCCCAAATATGCACATCGTATGCAAGAAATATTCATTTATTTATTTGCCATTAGGAATGAAGGATGCCTGCCTTTTGCTTTTCAAAATTCTAAGCTACCCTTCCCAGGATTGAGAAAACTAGGGGGAGCCTTTCCCAAATGAGGCCTCAAGCTCCCATGACCTCCACAGACCCCTCTCCTTCTGTCCTGGCCTTGCCTTGACCCCACAGGATTTATTTTCATAACTGTAGAAGACTCATGTTTGATTTATTATTACCATTTTTCTTGGATTAAAGCTGACACAGCTGTTACGTGATTACCTCATTGTCTAGTTTTCAGAACAGATACCAATGGCCTCTCTCCTTTCCGGAGAAAACCTTGATATGACAGGCATTTCAAATCAAGGCCATTTGTGACAGAAAACAGAAACCTTGACAAGGAAAACCTAAGCGTGTACATTGCATCTATTAAGTAGGTAGTTTGGGCACAGCAAACAATTCCTAGAGAATTTTTTGCAACGTACACAAGCAGTGCCTACTATATATTGTTGGCAGCATTGAATTCAACCCGATATGCCAGCATTTACTATAATAATACAGAATTCCTGATAATTAAAGTAGTTAAATCTTTTATCCATCAAGTAATCAATATCCTCTACATGTCTGGCACTCTCCCATGGGTTAAGGAAAAGTAGGAAGCAAAGCAGACTCACAGCGCCCTCCTGTGGACAGTGGGGGCTACTGAAAATGCTGCAAAGCAAGCCCACCAGATACTGTGTGAGTCCCCAGAGAAGAACAGTGGGCAGGTGGGAGGTGTACTGAGGAACAGAAACCACGGACTCAGACATTGGACATGGAATTACCTGAGGAGACTGTGTCACAAACAGGTCCTGAGTTTCTGGTTTAGCGGGTTAAACTGACAGTATAAAACATATTTTAGAAATGGCAACTAAGTGATTTGGGGTATATCAATAAACACAGAATGAAAGGACATTTACCCATAATGTCAGAGAAATTACTGTGTCCAAGTTAATATTTCCAAAGGTTAGAGGTCATAACTTCAAAATAACACAAAATTTTTTAAAAAGCACTTTAGCCATAATTTATGGCAATGGCATAAAAAATTGGATATAAAGTACAGTTTACCATCTTTGGGGGGCACAAATCAATTCACAGCAATTAAAATTACTGCGTTTTATCTGAAAATGAAAACAAATCACATAATATTTCACGTATTGAATACCATAAAGATAATGAATACAAGTTACAATAAGTTTCGCATGCAAATAAAACTTAGAAGTATACATTTCCTTTGAAAATGCTAAAAAAAACTGTAAAGTATGTATGGAAATTTTTTTCTGGAAATCTTTCTTGACCTGTGGAAAAGATCACTCAAGTAGTCTCTCATTGTGATTTTAATTTAAACTTTCATAATAACCGATAACATTGAGCTTTTTTGCATACTTATTTGACATCTTCTTTGGTAATATCTTATGTTGTTTCCTTATTATGGACTTTTAGAGTGGCTTATAATTTTGGATCCAAGTCTGTTATCATATATAACACTTAAAATATTTTCTCACAGATTATGGCTTTGGAGATAAACATTTTTGATTTTGATAAAGTTAAATCCACCATTTTTTTAATGATTGGGTCATATCTGAGAAATCTGTTTTTAAACCACAGGCATGTTTTTCCCTGTCTTCTAAAGGTTCTGTAAGCTTAGCTTTAGCATTTAGGTCTTAGAACAACTTTGAATTAACTTTGGTAAATGGTATGAGATGTGAATTGAATTTCACATTCATTTTTTAACTATGTATACCCAGCTTGTTAGCACCATTTACTTTAAAATACTATCCTTTCTCTACCAAATTGTCTTTGTAACATTGTCAAAGATCCATGGCCTGTAAATAAGAGGATGTATTTCTGGATGTGCTGTTTGCTTCAAATTTCAAATTGTCTACTGACGTGACAACAACTATCCTGAATATTATAGCTTATTTAATGTAATAAGTAGAAATCAAGTAGTGTGATAACCTTTTTCTACTTTAATATTAGTATTCTAGGAACCTTGCAAATTTCATATAAATTTTGAAATTAGCTTTCAAATTGTTTTAAAATGTGTGTTAAAACTTGGACTAATATTCTATTGAATCTATAGATCAGTTTGGGGGGAAGTGACATCTTCACAATATTGATTCTGTCATCTGACCCATGAACATGGTATATCTCTCTATCCATTACTTACGCCTCTTTTAATTTTGATCAGCAATGTTTAGTAATGTAAAGTACATTGATTTTGTTCACCTTTTGTCAGTTTTATCCCTAACTTTTCTCAAATTTCTTTTCTTTTCTTTTTTCTTTTTCTTTTTTTTTGAGACAGAACCTCACTATGTCACCCTCAGTAGAATACTGTGGTATCACAGCTCACAGCAACCTCAAACTCTTGGGCTCAAGCGATTCTCTTGCCTCAGCCTTCCAAGTAGCTGGGACTGTAGGTGCCCACCACAATGCCTGGCTATTTTTTTGTTGTAGTTGTCATTGTTTTTTAGCAGGTCCAGGCTGTGTTCAAACCTGCCAGCCTTGCTGTATGTGGCCAGTACCGTAACCACTAAGGTACAAGCACCGAGCCAGTTTTATCAAATTCTTTTTCTAATTATTTATTTATAATGTAAAGAAATATAATTATTTTTATTTTTACATATTAATCTTATATTTTGCCATGTTACTAAACACATATATTATTTCCAAACTTTTTAAATATTTTTACCAGATTTTCTTTCTTTTTCTGTAGAGACAGAGTGTCACTTTATCGCCCTTGGTAGAGTGCTGTGGCATCACACAGCTCACAGCAACCTCCAACTCCTGGGCTTAGGCAATTCTCTTGCCTCAGCCTCCCGAGTAGCTGGGACTACAGGCACCCGCCACAACGCCCAGCTATTTTTCTGTTTTGCAGTTCGGCCAAGGCTGGGTTTGAACCAGCCACCTTCGGTATATGGGGCTGGCGCCCTTACTCGATGAGCCACAGGCACTGCCCTTTATCATATTTTCTAAACAAATTTTCATATTGTTCAACAATAGTTTTAGTTTTTCCATCCCAATCTTTTTTTTTTTTTTGAGACAGAGTCTCACTATGTTGTCTTCAAGAGAGTGCTGTGGCATCACAGCTCACAGCAACCTCAAACTCTTGGGCTTAAGCAATTCTCTTGCCTCTGCCTCCCCAGTAGCTGGGACTACAGGCACCCACCACAATGCCTGGCTATTCCATCTCAATCTTGATGTCCTTTATTTCTTTTCCTTTTCCATCTGTACTGACAAGAACATCCTGTATAATGTTGAATAAAGTGGTGAAAGAAGACACCCTTAAAGGGAAAGCATTCAGCCTTTTACTATGATTTTATTTTATTTTTCTTTTGGAATATTGAGGGTTTACAAATATTTTCATGGAATGGATCCTTTTTGTAACGCTTGACTCAGAGCTCCCAGTGTGCCTGTGACCCCGATAGTGTTTAACATGCCCATTAGGAAGGGTTTGTCTCTTGCCTCTGCCCTGGCTGCATTTCTAGGGAATTTTACTTCCCTCTGTGCATATGTGTGCCCATAGAACAGTTCAAATTTGATAGGGAATACACGCAGTGTTTGTTTTTCCATTCTTTAGTTCCATCCAAATTGCTTCAAAAGGACATTATTGCATTCTTTTTGCTGGATGAGTAGTATTCCATGGTCTATATATACCACATTTATTTTGTTAATGAATTCATGAATACATGAGCATTTGGGTTGATTCCACATCTTTGCAATTGTGAGTTGTTCTGCCACAAACATTCAAATGCAAGTTTTGTTTCAATAATATGACTTCTTTTCATTTGGTAGATATCTAGTAGTGAGATTGGTAGATCAAAAGGTCGGTCTACTTTTAGTTCTTTGAGGAATCTCCTTACCGTTATTTGAATCTCCTTCCAGTGTCTGGTTGCAGACACTTTGCCTCTGCTTCCCTCCAGTCAGAGAGAATAGAAAAAGAATAGTCAAATTAATTGTGTTAAACATTATGACTTTTTTCTTCCAGTTAGGTTTTTCTATAGTAGGCTTGCCTCATAAGTCCATTTTGGTGACTGATATTTAAGCTACAAGTCACAGAAGTTGTTATTGTCACTTGTTTTCTACACTCGCCCAGTTCTTAGTAAACTTCCATATCATTCTTACGTAAAGCAGAACATTTTTCTTAAAAAAAATTACTAAAAAATGTTGAAAACTTATGTCTGTATGAAAACTCTCATATACTACATAGATGTTTATAGCAGCTGTATTCATGATTGCCAAAATTTCACATTCAAAAATATATTTCAGTAGGTGACTGAATAAATAAATGGTGGTATGTCTAGACAGTAGAATATTATTCAGTACTAAAAAAAGAGAGAGAGAGAGAGATACCAGTCTGTGAAAGGACATGGGCAAAACTTCAATGCTTATCACTAAGTGAATGATTCCAATCTGAAAAGAAAACATATTGTGTGGCTTTAACTATGTGACAGTCTGCAAAAGGCAAAACTATGGATCAAAAAGTTCAGTGGCTACCAGGGGTTGGGGAATGGATGGGGACAAGTGAACAGAGATTTGGGGGGCAGTGAAACTACTGTGGGTAACACCACAATCATGGATGCAGGTCCAAACCCACAGAATATATAGCGCCAAGAATGACCCAATGCAGACTGTAGCCCATCTGCGTGAGGACGGTGGGCAATGTAAGCTCATTGGTTGTGACAATGTCCATTCTGGGGAGGATGCTGGGAAGTGGGGTGGCTGTATATTTTATGTGGAAAATTTTGGCACCTTCCTCTCAAATTTGTTGAACCTAACGTTGATCTAAAAATAAAGAATTTTTAAAATGATTTCATACCACTGTTAAATAAACAGTTTTTTAAAAGAGAGATATATGTATAATAGTTCCTTCACAATTGTTTTTATGTCAACTCAAATCAATGTAAATAAAAGATATTTTTAATGTGTCATGCCATGATTTTATAAATGTTGGTACATTTCATTACACAATAAAAAAAAATCAAAACACTTGGCTCGGTGCCTGTGGCTCAATCGGCTAAGGCACCAGCCCCGTACACCTGAGCCGGTGGGTTCGATTCCAGCCCGGGCCCGCCAAACAAAAATGGCGGCTGCAACCAAAAAATGGCCGGGCGTTGTGGCAGGTGCCTGCAGTCCCAGCTACTTGGGAGGTGGAGGCAAGAGACTTGCTTGAGCCCAGGAATTGGAAGTTGCTGTGAGCTGTGGTGCCACGGCACTCTACCCAGGGTGACAGCTTGAGGCTCTGTCTCAAAAAAAAAAAATCAAAACACTTGAAGTTTTCTGAATGACTTTAAGAACAAGATACCATCGATTCCCCAAGCAGCACCCACTACTCCTTCCTATTCATACATCTACTTGTCCTGTCTGCCCAATTTGAAGACTTCCTAGGTGACTACCTACTATTTTTGGTAAAATCCATCTTGGGTATTTAGAATAATACCCTTGTAATTTGTTATCCCTGCTTTTGTTGGCACTTTCCTGAGCATTGAGTATTTCTTGACATGCGTGCATTGACCGGTACTCAGCTGACTCAAGGGCACAGATCTCCAGAGCTCGCACACATTAGAGCCTTTTCCCTTGGAACTGAAACTCCCTTTAACATGTTCCTGCTCTGTGAAGAGCCGCTGTAGCTCCCCCAGACTCCTAGCCTTACCCGTTCACTCGGTGAGACCACCAGACCCCTTGGACCCTCACTCTGTGCAGCCATTCAGCTTAATAAACAGGAACCAGATTCTCCTATCATTTTGTGCATCATTGACAATACACAAAAAATCAGCACATGCTAACTTCTTAAAGTTTTAGGGCAACGAGGAGTCTGTCACCATAACAAGGAAAGATTTTTGTGACATGAAATGTATTGTTCTGTCTTTCACTTGGAATGAATCTTAAATCTATGTATGGTCTTGCTGCATAATGCATTCAGCATTTGAAAAATATTGGTTCAAAGCTTTATGCTGTTTTATTTTAAGAGACAGAGTCTTGCCTTGTCAACCAGGCTGGAGTACAGTGGCGCAGTCACAGCTCACTGCAGCCTCAAACTCCTGGGCTAAGCGATCTTTTTGCCTCAACTTCCTGAGTAGAGGAAAACAGCCACTATGCCTGGATAATATATTTTTTTTTTTTTGCAGTTTTTGGCCGGGGCTGGGTTTGAACCCACTACCTCTGGCATATGGGGCCGGCACTCCCCTCCTTTGAGCCACAGGTGCTGCCCTGGATAATTTTTAAATTTCCTGTAGAGTCAGGTCTCACTAGTTGCTCAGGCTGGTCTCAAATTAAGTGATTCTTCCACCTGGGCCTCCCAAAGTGCTGGGACTACAGGCGTAAGTCACCACGCATGGCCATGATTTTATAAATGTTGGTACATTTAGTTACACGAAAAAAAAATCACAACTATTATTTTCACTAGGAGTCTCATGATAAATTCTGTGACATTGGGACGTTGTCAGGCTCAATGTGGCTGTCATAAGCTTTCAAAAATTCTCATATTCACTTGAAACTTTTATCATTGGCAACAGAGCACGTTTCTTTAAAGTGATAAACTGTTTTATTATTTTTCTATTCTGAATTAACATAAGGGTTCGTACGACTGGGCTACATGGTTTGCGTTTGTAAAGTCTGAGTTGTAGTTGAGCTGGTCACCCAGGAGATGGGCCCTGTACCCTACATTGTGCCTTATAGGTGGGAGCGTCTTGAGGCTCCTTCTCCTCTGCCGCCCCCCTTCTTAAATTTGTGTTTTTCTCTCCCGTGGGCCTGTAGTTATTCATCTACTAGTTTCAAATTAGTATTGAGCACACGGGATGCTTGCTTTTCCATTCTTGAGATACTTTATGACGGAGAATGTTCTTCAACTCCATTCAGATATAAAGTCTCCATCCTTTTTATGGCTAAATAGTACTTCATGGTATACATACACCATGGTTCATTAATCCCTTTATGGGGGCTCGGCACCCATAGCACAGTGGTTACGGCGTCAGCCACTTACACCAAGGCTGGCAGCTTTGACCCCAGCCCGGGCCAGGTAAATAACAATGACAATTGCCACAAAAAATAGCCAGGCATTGTGGCGGGTGCCTGTAGTCCCAACTACTTGGGAGACTGAGGCAAGAGCATTGGCTACTTGGGAGACTGAGGCAAGAGCATTGTTTGAGCCCAGGAGTTTGAGGTTGCTGTGAGCTGTGACGCCACATCAATCTACTGAGGTCAACGTAGTGAGACTCAGTCTCTAAATGAATAAACAAACAAACAAATAAGTAAATAAATAAATCCCTTTGTGGGCCAATGAGCACCTTGGTTCTTTCCACATGTTTGCAATTGTGGGATTAAGCTGTATAACTCTCTAGTGCAAATATCCTCATGGTAAAATCATTTTCTTCAGGGTAGATACCTAGTAAAATGGAATTGCAGGTCAAATTAGACATTTTATTTTTTGAGAAAATTTTGGGCAAAATCCAATTGTTTTCAATTTCATTTATTTCTGGTCTTATTTGTATTACTATATTATTTATATTAGCCCCATTTTCCTGTATGTTTTGGAATTAATTTCTTCTTATTTTTCTGATCACTCGATATAGAAGTTTAAAATGTTGATTTGATATTCTCCTTCTTTCCTGATGAAAGCGCTGAATGCTGTAAATTACCCTGTGAGCCTTGCATTATCTATATCACACAACTTTTGTTATGTTTTCATTTTATTTGGCTCAAATACATTTTAATTTCCCTTGAGACTTTCTCCTCGAACCAAGAATTTTTTTAGATGTGTGCTGTTAACTTCCAAGTATTTGGAGATTTTCAGCTGATAACTTTGTTAGAGTTCATATAATTGTAACATTACCGGTAACGTTCAGAACAAAGGCACCATGGGAAATTCATCTTTGTTCAGAATTTCAGTGGTTATGTTACACCCCTTCTCAGTGCCAGCTATTCAGTTAGAAACGAGAATCTTTCCTTCTTTTCGGACATAATTTCTGACCTCAGCCAGCACTGATCATGTTATTGCCTTGTGGATAAAGTATAGTGCCTGCACTGGTCATTTGTTTTCTCCCAAAGTGGGCTCCAATCCTACATTACTTAGTGACAGGGTTGAATTCTGAGATTGTGAGGTGATTCCACCTGGGTGTGAACATCACAGTGTGTGCAGCCTGCTACACACCTAGGCTGTATGAGGTAGCCTAGTGCTCCCAGGCTGCAAATGTGTAGAGCTCGTTACCCTGCTGAATACTGTAGGCAATTGTAGCACAATAGTAAGTATTTGTGTATTTTGTTGTTGTTGTTGTTGTTGCAGTTTGGCTGGGGCTGCGTTCTAACCTGCCACCCTCGGTATATGGGGCGGGCGCCCTACTCACTGAGCCACGGCGCCACCTAAGTATTTGTGCATTTAAACATCTCAACAGTGTAACATGCCATTGGACAACCATTGTGTATATGGTCTATCATTTACTGAACTGTTACATGATGCATGAGTGTTCATGTACTACTTCCACATTATTTCAACTTTCCTGCAAAAGCCTCCACTCTGTAAAGTGTATCTCTCTATTTTCAGTTCTCCAAACATTAGGCTTAAAGTCTGAAAACAATTGCCTGTTCCCCAAATCTGGCTTTTCCCTTACTTGCGCTGACACTCCCCTTTATCTCCTCTGGCCCACATCCCACCATCCTTCCAGAAAATAAATACCATCTCATCTTCTCTTCCCAATCTCTTGGATCATTCCTGACTACTCCTCAATAAAAATTTTACTACGGCATTTTCAACTGAAATGAAATTTCCAAACCGTGATCTTTAGACGCCTTCTTGTACCTCTTAGTCCTCTGAGAACAGTTTGCTGCAGGTGACAGGTTCTGAGTGAAGTTTTGCTCTTTTTGCTCTTTTCTACTATTGATTTGGTGACTCCTCCCCCCCCCAAAATAAAAAGTAGATCATTATTTAACCACAGAGTCTTTGCTCAATAGCACAAGATAGCATTTCCCCAAAGGTGTACATGAGAGGCTAATTCCAATGGAAAACACAAAAGGGTTCTGCTTTTAAAAAGTGTCAGGAAATAGTGTGTTCTGATCAGCTCCTATTTGCCTCATAGGTGAAAGAGGGACTTCCCACTTCATGTGGTACAAGATGCTCCAGCGTGCAACTCCTGACCCTGGGTGGAGGATCCCCACATCAGGTTATGAGTCACATATACTCATGGCCGGCAGAGGAGAACACCGCTCACCATGCAAGGACCCGAGAGTTGTACTCAGGAGCAGAGTGAAGCAGAGGGGCTGTAGGAAGCGGGGTGTATAAGAATCAGGAGGGTGAGAGGTGCCCCTGTTCCTGTGGGAGGGTATGAGGAACTTGTCTAAGCAGTTTTGTGGCTGCTCATGAGATGAAGCCCATTAGATGGAAGACCAGTTGCTGTGTAGCTTTCCAGCTGAGAGGAATGGGAAGGGGGTTCCTGCTGGTGGGGACATAACTGGTGAGAACAGAGGGACACGGGCTTAGGCCTTTGAGGTCCCGTAAGGCTCAAAGGTGCCAAGTCATCTGGAAATTGATAAACAATGCTGAATAGGTTTATTTACTACAGAATTTCTTGGAAACTTCAGTAAGTTGGTGACAAGGTAAGTTCAAGGGGGGATAGCATAAGTGTGGTCATTAAATCTACTTATCCATGGCATACTTTTTAAAGAGGAACATTTTGTGGATTAGTGTTTAAGAGGACTTATTTTCAAAAACGCTGCCTTAAAACAGTGATGTGTCCAACATAGTGACTAAAGTAGTCATGACTAAAGGGATTGCCATTTAATTAACTTTTATCCTAAGGAGTCTTATAGAGAAACAAAATGCTGTTGTGTACTTGTTAAGATGAAATATTTCTTTGTGCCTTTGTTTCAGTTGAAACTCCCCATTCTTATTTATGCTCAACTTGAACTTATGTCTTTGAAATCCATCTTTCCTCTTCATAGTATTCATTACACAAGTATTTCATATACAGTTTCCTAACAATCATGTTTTGTGTGTTTCAACTGGATAATACCTATGAGTAAAATTAGAGGCTTATTTAGAGGAACAAAGACCATGAACACAGAGATTCATGTGAACTATATGGGACTTTGTTTTCAACATTTACAAGATAAACGAAGGAAAGCAAAACTATGTAACATACAGTGAAGGTGGTTGGGTCCGAGGTGAAGCAGAAAACAGCTTATCTATTCCAGTCCTCCCTCAAATGAGCTCCGTCTTGTCACACATGGTGCCCCACTCCCAAACATGCCATGCAAGGTAGCTGTCTGCTGTGAAGAAATCCTGCTGTAATCCTGAAAAAACAGACTCTAGGAGGGACAGAATTGGTGATTTTCTTTCAACATCAATGCATGAAGGCTGGAAAATATCCAACCCTATGCAAAAGCTCTTCCGTGTTCCCTGTTCTGGCATCTGTCTGTTGCCACGCTCTCTGCTGTCCTGTGCCTCCTTTTCCATGTCCTACTCCCTGGGCCACGTCCCCTTTGAGGAGTCTCCCTTCTGGCCTGAAGGCATCAACACAGATGTCATTTTCCCACAACTGTGTCTTGACACTTCGAGAGGTGTCCTCAGTAACACTTGATAGTAGACGGAATTGAATTACTTCTTTATGCTGAGAGCAACATTTTTGTTTTGGAAACTCGTTTTGGAGAAATAATTGCTGCTGATATTTCAGTATGGTATAACACACACATATTATGTAAATATGCTTCTGATGAAATGTTCATGTTTTATATAATGAGCACACAAACAGTTGGAACTTACTGTTGCTGGTGTGCTTTAGAATTCTCAAGAATGGTTTAATTTAATTATTCGTTAGCTGGCACTGTAATATACTAAGCCACATTCTACTTGGTAGTAAGAACTACAAAATTATTTTTTCTTCAAAAAATGTTATTTGGTTCCATAAAGCACAAGTACTAAATTATTTTATAACTTGAGATTATTCTGAACCTAACTCACATTTGAAAGAAAATTGTGTAAATCATGGCAGGACAGGTTCAAACCAATGGAAGGATAAAAGTCAGAAGGCCTTGGGAATGATTATGTCAAATGAAAATAACTCCTTGGGGTGCCAAGAGAACCCCAGGGTCAGTGGGGAGGCAAAAGTGAAGGGGCAGGATCCTGTGAGTCACTATCCAGTCTTGGGACCTTTGGAGATCCTCATGGTTTCCTGGGCTTTTCTCCCAGGAATTTGGCATTGAATTGGGTGTTAGTCCAAGGGAGTTTCCAGTCCTTGACCAGGTGGGCCTGTGAAGAGCCTAGTGATGTGGGCATACCAGAACAAAGTCCCTCAGGACCTCAAGTGTCTCGCTGAGTCCAAAGACACATGTGAGGTGGCTCAGTGCTAAGGGAACCTCTGACAAACAGTGTTGCTGTTGTGGTGGCACTGGGAGTGACAGGCAGGGTGAGATCCCCCGGAGATAGGGGCCTACTAGGCCAGGTACCACCTGGCTGACCTCTAGCAAGGGCTGGACCTGTCCACCAGCTGTGAACAGGGATGCTGGTGCTGGTGGTAGATGTGGAAGTCACATGTGTGCAGTTATGTGGCACACGGGCAGCAGACGCGGTGTCCTTGTCTAAGTGTGCCTGGCTTGTCACGTCCCCAAAGCTGCACAAGTGCTTGCCTGGGCCTAAATACACAGATGTGCAGGAAACGACGTAGGGCCTTGAGAAGCTCGCCCTTCTCGGGGGAGTGGATGCCCAGTTGGTAGAGCTGGGCTGGACGTGGAATTTGTACTCCAAAGTGAGACGGGTCCGAGAGTGGAACTGCAAGTGTTCTCATCATGCCCCTGTGGCAGACACCTCGGACGTGCCAGGCTGCCCGGGTGGCCGGGCAGGGAGGCCACTGTGCCTAGAGCTCCTTCCGTAGTTGAAGCTGCGGCTGCCTGTGAGGGAGCCCAGCTGCGGGCTGAGGGGTGGCTGCAGTGGTGCTGCCGGCCCCCTGACACCCTGCAGGACTGCCCATGCCCATGTGACCTGTGCTGAGCCAGCGCTGCCACGGGAGTAGGAGTTGAGCTGCCACCAAGCCCGCTCAGGAGCAGGTGGTATTCTTCCCGCCAGCAGGAGTTGGAGGCCAGAAGATGACGGCCATAGAGGGAGGGGTGGTGTCCATGGCCTCGGGGTCCAAGGCAGGCACGGACGGGGGTCCAGCAGAGGCCCCGCCCCCCAGCCTGGAGGCGACCGGAGGAGCGGTGGTGGGAAGGCTCGAGAAGGCAGGGGCGGTGGGAAGGGAGCTCCCCAGCCTGGACTTATGGGTGGGGTGGGGGACAATGGGTGGGGGCGGGCGGGTGGGGACACTAGAATTGGCAGGGCTGCTCTGATCTGTGCTTCGAGGAGTGTGGGGAAAAGGAGGAGAGGTCGGGGTAGAGGTTGGGGAAGAGGTGACAATGCGAGCTGCAGAAGGGGGCGTGCTGTCCATGTCCTCTGCTCCTCAGCAGGCGGCCAGGGGACAGGTGTGCGGCCTGCGGTGTTGGACGCCGCTGCTGCGGGACAGGTGGGCGTCTCCGGGATCAAAGGCGGGTGTGGGGTAGGAGGGAGGGGAGGACGGGGGGAAGAAAAAGTAGGATGCGGGGGGAATGGAGGAGGGGAGGGGAAGGGAAGGGAAGAAGTGGCGTGGGGGGGAGGAGGGGTGGACGTAACGGGGAGGAGGGGAGGGGAAGGAGGGAGGAGGGGAAGGGACG
>CAUYRH010144852.1:0-11518 GCA_963574655.1 Perodicticus potto
TGGCAGGTTCGAATCCAGCCCGGGCCGCCAAATAACAATGATGGCTGCAACCAAAAAATGGCCGGGCGTTGTGGCGGGCGCCTGTAGTCCCAGCTACTTGGGAGGTGGAGGCAGGAGACTCACTTGAGCCCAGGAATTGGAGGTTGCTGTGAGCTATGATGCCACAGCACTCTATCCAGGGTGACAGCTTGAGGCTCTGTCTCAAAAAAAAAAAATCAAATTTCCCATGGATTGTGCTTATTCCTGGGAATATGTCTGGGAAGGTCTGGGGAGGCTCAGGTTCTGTGGCACCTACTCTCAGTGCCCCAGACCACCTCATCAACTGGTGCCATAAAGCAGTTACATGGCCCGGATGATGTAATAATTTTAACATAACTTTCTGAAACAATCAGGAATCACTTTTGTAACAAGAAAAAAATCCCCCAGAATTCACCTGTGGTAAGAAAACTCAACATGGGCAAAGAGGAAGGCAGAGGCCTGAAAACTGGGTTTCTGGTCACCCATAAGCAGAGCTGCTGTCTTTGACTATCCTTAGGTTCTGAGACACCACAAGGGTCTCTACGCAGAGTCACAATCAACTTCAGCTCATGCGACACCAAGTCTACCTGTCTGGGAGCACCCATTGCCCATTACCCAGATAAAAAACAGGAAAGGGAGTCTCCATCGAGGTGTGACAGGTGCCGAAGCCCACGTTGGGGAGCCCTAACAGAATCAGGTGGTGCCCACAGACACACCATGAAACCAGGTCACTTTGCCGACTCCACCTGGCCACCCATGGGGACTGGACAGTCCTAAAGGCCCTGCATCCCCTACCACCTGCCCACAGAAGGCCAGGCCCTACCTTGGCAATGCAGGCTCCTGCTAAAAGGACTGGCTTCACAGACACGTGGGCTCCGAGGCCCCGGCCCCAGTCTTAGGGTCCCTGCCCGGCCTTTGTCCGAGCTGCTCAGCAGCGCCTGGGTGATGACATGAACCAGCTCCCGGATCACAGCCCTTGTGCAGTGGGGTCCGCTGGCCAGGCCATTGGAAGGGAAGAAGAACGGCTTCAGGTGGTGCGCAAGCTCACTCCAGTCAGCCACCGGGCTCCAGGCATCTTTACAGCCGTAAATCAGCTCACCATTCTTTAGGCAGGGAAATGAGAGAGGGAAACATCAACCCAACAAGTTTATAGGACAATACCTCAGTGACCCCACTGGCAGGCCAGGCATAGGGGTATTAGCAAAGAGCCCTACTGTGTAGACTGCCCCATCTGGAGTCGCCACAAGCTTTAGCTCCTTCAGGGAAACCTACCCTCATGTGCCATCAACCAAAAGCCAAACCCCAATGAAAACAAAAAGAAGGAAAAGTTTTCAAACACTGAAGGCCAGGCTGGGTGCACTGGCTCACGTCCTCTGCGAGGCCAAGGCAGAAAGATCATTTGAGGCCAAGAGTTGAATATCAGCCTGGCAGAACAACAATGAGATCCTGTCTCTAAAAACATAGAAAAATGAGCCAAGCATGGTGGCATGCACCTATAGCCCCAGCTACTAAGGAGCTGAGGCAAGAGTATCGCTTGAGCCCAGGAGTTTGAAGTTGCTATAAGCTATGATGAAAACACTGAACTATATAGCCTGAGTAACACAGTGAGACAGAACAAAACAAAAAAGCCCATGAAGACCAACACCCTCAGGCAGTGATCCACATTTGGAAGCCATGAATAAATACTCTCAGCACAAAGCTGCAAACTCCCAAAGTTACCAGCCTAGCTACTTCAAAGGACAAGAGACTCAGCTCTTGAGTAAGCAACTGTGAGGATGTTGGTCTGCAGTCACTGCCAACACCTTGGGGGAGTATGACTTGGGCTCAGGGCCACGCCTCAGAGCAACCCTAAGGCTACTGGGTACAGCCTGAGGCAAAGCCTGTGAAAGAAACTGCTGGAGTCACCAGTATGGAAACCTCATGTTTGAGAAAATCCTGCCGTAAGCCAAGCCCAGCAAAAACTCTTTACAGCACTAATTAATGTTCAGACTCAGATGTTCCCAGGCTGTGGGCAGGAACATCTGCGCCATATCCAGTGGGCCTGATGCCAACTTTTATGAGGGTCCAGGTGGTATCCGGGGAAAAGAACCACCAAGAGCAGCAGCCAACCCAAAGAAAGTGGTAAACCTGTTTGACCCTCATTCCTTTATCCCTAAAATGGCAAATTTAGCACCTCTAAGACAACCCCCAATAGCCCCTGCCCCCTCGTAACACACCCCAGAGTCCTCTCCATACTCCATCAGTGTGACCAACAGAATGTGGGTAGAAACAACGGCATACCAACTGCAAGATCAAGTTACAAAAGATCCTGTGGCCTCCATCTTGGTGGGTTCTCCTGGGATCACAGAGGCCACACTAGGTAGTCCTATAGAGTCCCAGAAGGCTGTCCATGAGGCCACCAGCCCCAAGCAAGCCTTCAGGTGAGCCCCAACTTCCAGGGATGCCAGACCAGAACCAGATAAGTTGCTCCTCACCTCCTGGCCCCAGAATCCATGAGGGAACAAGTGGTAGTCCCAAGCTAAGTTCTGTGATAATTAGCCAGCACAGATGAGGACAATACCAGCTCTCAAGGTGTGGATGGGCTTTTAGTCCTCACTGGGTCCTGTGGCACCTTCACTGAGAGTTTCCTGTCCAGAGCACTATCTAAGCCCTGACACACTAAGACCACTGCTGGCCACACTGGCAGGGGCTAGAAGGACGTGGTGGCATGGGGAGGCAGACAGGAGGTGGGCAGTGGGGGAGGGGGTCCCAAAGCAGAGCTGCATGTGCCCACAGGGAAGCTGGCCCCCTCATCCAGGCCTGTGGTAGGTGAGGGACTCCTCCCAAAGGCCTCTCCCCCAGCACCAGGGCTTTAGAAGTGAAGAGCAGTATGGAACGCAGGTGGATGGCATTTGACACATACAAACACAGACACTCATGTGGCGTCGTGAGAATCATGAACTCAGGCAGCAGAGCAGCGGCTCCATGTCAAACAGTGCCCACACCCTCCAAGCCCCCAATGTCTCTGGTCACAAGTGTCTAGTGTAGGGTCACTGACCACAATCGAGGCAACTTCTCCAAAAAATATAAAATAAATACTTTTCTATAAAAAAATTAAATTAAATTAAATTAAAATAGAAAAGATTAGCCAATGTAATGGTACATGCATATAGTCCCAGCTATTTAGGAGGCAGGAGAATTGAACATTTGAGCCCAGGATATGAGGATGCAGTGAGCTACAATGATGCCACTGCACTTTACCCAGGGTGACAGAGTGAGACTCTCCAAAAAAAAAAAGAAAGAAAGAAAGAAACAGTCATTCTGTGTCACCTCTCTTAATCCATTTCCTTTGAAACTATTCTTTAATCCTCAGGATTTTTCCATGCTGATTTTTTTTTTTTTTTTTTGAGACAGAGCCTCAAGCTGTCACCCTGGACAGAGTGCCGTGGCATCACAGCTCACAGCAACCTCCAATTCCTCCAATTTTCCAGTGAGTCTCCTGCCTCTGCCTCCCAAGTAGCTGGGAATACAGGCGCCCGCCACAACACACGGCCATTTTTTGGTTGCAGCTGTTGTTGTTGTTTGGCAGGCCGGGGCTGGATTCGAACCCGCCAGCTCAGGTGTACGTGGCTGGCACCTTAGCCCGTTGAGCCACAGGCATCGAGCCTTTCCATGCTGATTTTAACAGAAGCAGCAGACAGACAGGGTCCTAGGCCCCAGGGACCTATGGTATAAGCCCGACAGGGTCAGAAAAAGGTCCACTTGAAACAATGTCAGCCTCACTACAGGCTTCTAACAAATTTCCCAATGAAAAGGAATCTTTTCCTTAAGTCCTTTTAAAAAAACTGCCTTTGAAATATCTTTTTTCCCTAGATTTGGGAAGGTGAAGGCAGACGGGTAATAAAATTCTCTCACTCTGACCAGTGGCCATGACAGCAGGATTTCTGAGCCAGGTCAAGGGAAGGGGATAAAGAACAAGCCCCACCCCACCCACTGCTGTGGGATGTACAGTGGGCCACAGCCACACGGAGCAGCAAGAAAAATGAACAGGGCTTCAGGGGTCACCTGTCTGCACATCAGGGGAGACTGAGACCCACCTAATAGTGGCCAAGGTTTTGATAACATGCACTTCAGGGACAAAGACAACCCGGGGTCACACAGGTGTTGGGCTTATGGAAAGGGTCTCAGAAAAAGTACATGCCAAGTTCTGGGGCTGGAAGGTGTAAGCCAACAGGAATGTGTGAACAGTTGTGTGGACAGGAGGATCCCCAAAGGGGACATCAGGCATGCAGGACTATACCTGAGGCAGCCAAGCCTGGCACCCTCATCTGTGTGGTCACCCAAATCCTATCATCACACACAGCAAGTTCACCCTGAAACCACCATAAAATAGAAGCAACTTACCTTAAATATCTTCAAGTTGTTCTGTGCCTCCTGCAGCAAACTCTTCAAGGCAAAGTGCATTCTCTGTTTGTTTCTAAAAGGGGAAAGGATTGATATGCTTTAGAAGCAGCTGGGATTGACCTGTCTCTGCACAGGCACCTGCTTGAGGCTCAGAGGACATGCTGGGCACACCTAGGGCTCAGCTGGGAAACCCAGAGCCTGCCTCGGTCCAGTGACGTTCCCCTCACTACAGCCACTCCAAGGCACAAGGGAAGTTGAGGCTTTGGTTGCTGCCCTCCCCAGCAGATTACAGATATGGTTCCATAACTGGGCATGTGCCCATCAGATACAGCGGGAAGAGGTGGTCCTCACCCCTGGGCCCGAGGGACACGTGAAGGACCCTGGCTGAGGCAGGGGGAGAAGGAAACAGAAGCCTCCACCACCAGCCTCCCTGACCATGAAGGCTCTGGACCAGGGATTATGCCCAGGGCTGCCCCAGGCACACAGCATCCTGGGTGCACAGCAATGCTGCAGGGCCACAGAGAGTGAGGGGTAGGCCTACGTGGGCCACAGAGACCCAAGAGCCCAGCCAACAGCTGCACCAGAGCAGCAGACTCTTTAATTATCTTCAGATTAGCAAGAGATCAAAGACATAAATAATCAAACTATGAGAATCCAGATGGGTGAGAGTCAAGAGTCTTCAAGTCTGGTGACAATTTGGATGATAGAAAAACCAGGAAGTCAGCAACCAACTCAAGTTGTGAGGACAAAGCCAGGGGTAGTGAAGGCACTGATGGCAAAGGAAACCCCTGAAGAATAATGGCACCCCCGACCCACCCCGGGCTCACCTCACAAATACCCCAACCATCCCCACCTCAGAGGACACCTCTGTAGGATACCACCTCCACCTCCAGAGAATGTGACACAAGAGGACAAAGGAGAAGTGTTCTCTTACCCTGAGTAGAGATCAAGTGGACAGTATTTACTTATCTGCTTCCACTTTCCAGTTGCTACCTGTTAAAATACCAACACAAGGGTATCAAATGACTGGCAGTTGTGGCTGCCCTGTTCCAGCATGAACACACAGAACACCAGAAGTGATGGAAGACGATTAAGACAGGACAGCCCTGCCCCAGAAAAGGTGCCACCTTGGCAGAGACACATCACTAAGTGGGGGAGGATACAACCCAACTGACATCCAAGGAAGCCTTGGCCTTTCTGAGACCCAACCCTTCCACAGTAAGAAGAAAAGCAGCAGTAAGTAAGGAGAAAAGCAGCAGTCACATTAAAATTACATGTCTAGATGTTGGTAACGAGATTAACAATCTTTACAATTATAATATCCAGTAATAGGCTAACAAGTAATTTCACACAGCCAATGGGAAGATAAACTGCCATAACCTTTCAAAAGGCAACTTGGTGGTATATATCAAAATTTTAAATGTGCATGTCTCCAACTTGGCAAACTGACAAGGAATCTAGAAAAACTAGCACAGGACAGTGCATCTTAGAAGGGTACGGGTGAAACTTACTAAATGCAGAATATAAATGTCTTCATATAGTGATTAAGAAAATGCCATGAAGGCTGTGTTAAACAGTTGGATGAAAATATTTCAGATTGTATGTGAAGTCAGCACATTGTGACCAATGATTGCACTAATGTACACAATTATGATTTAATAAAAAGAAGAAAAAAAGAAAAACTAGCACAGGGTAAGAAGTACAGAGACAAGATGTCCACTGCAGTCATAATGATAGCAATCACACCTTGGGACCAAGAGAGACAGTCATCAGCAGGGAAAGACTCAGTCACAGCCCACCCGCTCAGTGGGGCCAACACACCACAAACTATCTGCTAAATGAAGGAGTGAATAAATGATACACTGCCACTACACAGAAGAGACAAGGGCTAAGAACCACCAAGACTTATTCAAGCCAAAAACAAATGGTACAACAGTATACATACTATGAGGTCATTCTTTTTTTTTTTTTTGAGATAGAATCTCACTATGTCTCCCTGGTAGAGCCCTGGTGTCCTCATAGCTCACAGCAACCTCAGTCTCTTTGGCTCAAGAAATCCTCCTGCCTCTGCATCCCAAGTAGCTGGGACTATAGGCATCCACCACCATGGCTGGTTACATGATGTCACTTTTGCTTAAAAAATGGTATATCTGCAAATATACATGCATGCATCCACATATGCACAGAAAAGTGAAAAAAGCAATTAGCAAGCAAATACATATGGCATGATCACATTTTTGCCTTATAAGTATGTCATGCACACACAGGCATGCAAACATTAGAACACATGGAGAGAAAGGCACCTCTGTGTCATTTCCACCCAAATCATAATACATTTTTTTTTTTTTGGCATAGGAATAAGTCTAGAAAGATATACAAACTGAAAATATGAGTTACCTGGGAAGGCAGGTGACCCATTTCATATATTGTCTTATTTTACCAGTTACATGAGCAGGTATTGCTTCAGAGCAAAACATACTTCTAAAAAATCTGTCTTGGCTTGGCGCTTGTGGCTCAGTGGGCTAAGGCACCAGCCACACACACCTGAGCTGGCGGGTTCGAATCCAGCCTGGACCCGCCAAACAATAATGATGGCTGCAACCAAAAAAAAAATGGCCGGGCGTTGTGGCGGGCGCCTGTGGTCCCAGCTACTTGGGAGGCAGAGGCAAGAGACTCACTTGAGCCCAGGAATTGGAGGTTGCTGTGAGCTGTGATGCCATGGCACTCTATCCAGGGTGACAGCTTGAGGCTCTATCTCAAAAAAATAAAAAATAAAAAATCTGTCTTATGTCGACAGCAAATAATGACAATGAAAATCACCTCCCAACAGGAATGACTCATATATTTTCTTTTCCCAAGAGCCTAGAAAGTTAAAACACTACCAAAAAAAAAAAAAAAGGAAGAGTAATGTTGGTCAACTTCCAGAGTTCACCAAAATTTTTGATTCTGACCATTGTGTCAGTTTTCTAAGAAAATTAACCAAAGACTGGCTCGGCGCCTGTGGCTCAACGGGCTAAGGCGCCAGCCACGTACACCTGAGCTGGCGGGTTCGAATCCAGCCCAGGCCCGCCAAACAACAATAACGGCTGCAACTAAAAAATGGCCCGGCGTTGTGGCAGGCGCCTGTAGTCCCAGCTACTTGGGAGGCAGAGGCAGAAGACTCGCTTGAGCCCAGGAGTTGGAGGTTGCTGTGAGCTGTAATGCCACAGCACTCTATCCAGGGTGACAGCTTGAGGCTCTGTCTCAAAAAAAAAAAAAAGAAAGAAAGAAAATTAACCAAAGACTTGCAACAAGCCAGGAAGCACTTACTGAAGACAAACAGCCAGAGGAAGAACAGTTAGCATTTGGCACTTTATATGCACTGTTCCACCCCCATCTCTAGCTCCAAAGGCACTCTGAAAACCAACAGCTGTAGTCAGTGAAAACCGGCAGCCTGGCAGCCCCAGAGCAGGTAGAACTCGGCAGGAGCATTTCCAAAGCCTTACTGTCAGAGGACTGTCATTTCACCTGTCTTGTGGTTCCCAAGAAGATCCCACTTGCAAGGCAGCCTTCACTGACCTAACTCAGAGCTCACCCAGTGCAGGATGCCTTTCCCAGGGACATTTGTCAAAAATATTTAGAGGTAGTTGTTTAACTTTGTAGCTTCCTGAGTTAGTGGGTAAAAGTGGGAGCAAACAATAGGCTGACCTAAAGCTAAAAAGAAAAAGCTGAGTAACAAAGATGTACACAGAGGCTTTGAAAAGTTCTAACTTACTACTGGTGATCTAGAAAGCCATGCACAGGCTCAGGAAAAACCTGAAAGGGCCCTCAGCTCTGAGCTGTCAATCACACTGTTGAGTTCAGGGTTGGCCCCAACACCCACACAGAATCCCTGGGCAAAGGCTGGGAGACTTACTGGTTCCAGGCACTCAAGAAAATATCTATAAAGTACTAGCTATCCTCTAAGTGAACTGAACAGAAACTTTAGTGGCCATACATGACCAAGAACACAGATTTCGTGAAAGTATCACAGGAAAGTCACTAAATAAACAATAATAATTATCACAAGAGGCATCCTCAGGAGGAAATAGAATCTAATTTCCAGAGTTGCAGCACTATATTCCTTAAAACGCCCACTTTCAACAATATTCTGCAAACAAACAAGAAAGTTTTTTCACAAAACATACAAAGAAACAAGAAAGTATGAGCCATACATAAGGAAAAAAGCAATCGACAGACTGCCCTGAGGAGGCCCAGACACTGGACTTACTCAGAGTTAAATCAACTATTTTAACTATGCTTAGAATTCAAGGAAACCAGGGGCAAAGAACTAAAAGAAATAAGGAGAGTGATATCTCAACAAATGGAGACTGGTCAAGAAAGAGAAGTAAAAAGGAACCAAAAAGAAAAAGATGCCAAATAGAAATTCTGTAGTTGAAACACACAATAACCAAAATGAAAAAGTAATTAGAGGAGCTTAATAGCAAACTGAGGAGGCAGAAGAGATAATCAGTTATTTTTAGGATAAAGCCTAAGAGATCCACACCTGGATCTATCATATTCAAACTGCCAAAGAACAACAACAAGAGAGAATCTTACAAAACAGCAAAGGAGAAGCAACTCAATTCCTGCACAAAGAATCCTGATTTCTCATTAGAAACCATGGAGGCCTGGCTCGGCGCCTGTGGCTCAACAGGCTAAGGCGCCAGCCACGTACACCTGAGCTGGCGGGTTTGAATCCCGCCCGGGCCCGCCAAACAACAATGACGGCTGCAACCAAAAAATGGCCGGGTGTTGTGGCGGCGCCTGTAGTCCCAGCTAGTTGGGAGGCGGAGGCAGGAGACTCACTTGAGCCCAGGAATTGGAGGTTGCTGTGAGCTGTGATGCCACAGCACTCTATCCAGGGTGACAGCTTGAGGCTCTGTCTCAAAAAAAGAATGTGTTGTTAGCAAACCTTCCGTTCAAGAAATATTTAATATGAAAAGGAGTCCTTTGGGCTTAAATGAAAGATACTAGACAAAAACTCAAATCCCTAAGAAGAAATAAATGGCACTAGTGAAGGTAACTACATAGGAAGCCTAAAAGAAGGTACAAATATATGTTTTTCTCTTATCTGACTTAAAAAGCAACTGCAAAGGGCAATAATTACAAATCTGCACTGACAAGCATACAACGTAGAAAGATAACAATTTGTATCACAAGAGCAATACAAAGGAGGGGGGAGGCAACAATGCTCAGAGCAGCCAAGCTTTCATATACTTATTACTGAAATTAAGCTGACATTATTTGAACTTGACTGCTTAGTTTAAGAGGTAAGATGAATACAGAGAACAATCACACAAGAGGTCAACAAGGAAGAAGACTTGTAGGCAGTGCCTATGGCTCAGTGAGTAGGGCACCAGCCCCACATACCAAGGGTGGCGGGTTCGAACCCGGGCCTGGCCAAACTGCAACAAAAAAATAGCCAGGCATTGTGGCAGGTGCCTGTAGTCCCAGCTACTTGGGAGGCTGAGGTAAGAGAATCAGCTAAGTCCAGGAGCTGGTGGTTGCTGTGAGCTGTGATGCCATAGCTCTCTACCGAGGGCAATAAAATGAGACTCTGACTCTTAAAAAAAAAAAAAAAAAAAAAATACTTGTACAACACTACACAACTGACTAGCCCTTCCTTATCTATAGAAAACTCCACCCCAAAAAAGATTACACACTCTGCTCAAATAAAAATGGAACATTGTTAAAGACAAACCTTAAATTAAATCACAAACAAATCTCAATAGGGCAGCACCTGTGGCTCAGTGGGTACAGCGCCAGCCCCATATACCGAGGGTGGTGGGTTCAAACCCATATACCGAGGGTGGTGGGTTCAAACTCGGCCCCGACCAAACTGCCAGGAGTTGTGGCGGGCGCCTGTGGTCTCAGCTACTTGAGAGGCTGAGGCAAGAGAATTGCCTAGGCCCAGGAGTTGGAGGTTGCTGTGAGCTGTGTGATGCCATGGCGGTACAGTGAGACTCTGCTTCTACCAAAAGAAAAAGTCTCAATAATGTAAAAAGAGGTAAAGAACACAAACAATGTTCTCTCAAACAGTAAATTGAATTAGAAATCAGTACCAAATGGAAATTTGAGAAACTCACAAATACTAAATATGCGAAAATTAAACACTACAAATCATCAATGAGACAAAGAAGAAATCAAAGGAAAAATCAGACAGTAAGGTAAATAAAAATGAAAATCCATGCCAAAGCTCATGGGATGAACAGATAGCAGTTACTTAGAGGAAATTCATAGTTGTAAAATCTGTATTAGGAAGAAAAACAATCTTAGATCTTAACTTTCTACCTTAAGAAGCTAGAAAAAGAATAACAAACTAAACCTAAAGCAAGCGGAGGAAAGGAAACAATAAAGTTAGAGGGGAGATAAATGAAAGAATAAATAGAGAAAACAGAGAAAATGAGCAAAATCAAAAGTACTTTTATTTGTTGAAGAGATCAACAAATATGATGCAATCCTTTCTCTAGACAAAACAAAAGGAGAGGAATCAAATTAATAAATTTAGGAACAAAAGAAGGGACACTACTACTGACCTTACAAAAGTAAAAAGATTATAAAGGAGCCAAAGGTGGCTCATGTCTGTAATCCTAGCATACTGGGAGGCAGAGGTAGGTAGATAGCTTGAGCTCCTGAGTTCAAGACCAACCTAAGCAAAAGCAAGACCCCTGTCTCTACTAAAAATAGAAAAACTGAGGCAAGAGGTTGCTGTGCGCTATGACACCATGGTACTCTATCCAGGGCAACAGCAAGAGACTCTGCCTCAAAAAAATAAAAATAAAAAAGATTATAAAGAAATAATTTAGGCTCGGCGCCTGTGGCTCAACAGGCTAAGGAGCCAGCCACATACACCTTAGCTGGCGGGTCCAAATCCAGCCCGGGCCTGCCAAACAACAATGACAGCTGCAACCAAAAAAAAAAAAACGGCCGGGCATTGTGGCGGGCGCCTGTTGTCCCAGCTACTTGGGAGGCGGAGGCAGGAGACTCGCTTGAGCCCAGGAATTGGAGGTTGCTGTGAGCTGTGATGCCATGGCACTCTATCCAGGGTGACAGCTTGAGGCTCTGTCTCAAAAAGAAATAATTTAAATTAAAAAAA